>JANHGN010005711.1:0-23497 GCA_024605025.1 Megaceryle maxima | reverse complement strand
ACCCAGCTGTCAACCAGCACTCCCAGGTCCCTCTCTGCCAGGCTGCTCTCCAGCCACTCCTCCCCCAGTCTGTAGCGCTTCAGGGGGTTACTGTGGCCAAAGTGTAGGACTCTGCACTTGGCCTTGTTGAACCTCATATTATTGGCCTCAGCCCATTGACCCAGCCTGTCCAGGTTCCTCTGCAGCATCTTCTGACACTCCAGCAGATTGACACTCGCCCCCAACTTAGTGCCATCTGCAAATTTACTAACAGTACACTTGGTCCCCTCATCCAGGTCATCTATAAAGATGTTGAATAGAACTGGGCCCAGTACTGATCCCCTGGGGGACACTACTGGTCACCGGACACCAACTGGATGCAGTATAAATAAAACCATAAATGAGTCATCAGAGAGGATCAGGCAGTCAAAATCCATTTACAGGAACTGTTCTTTTTGCTGCAGCTATGAGTTTTTCTATGGGCCATTATTAGAGTTCTAGTAGAATATATATCTGGTACAGGAGGGAGAGGCAATGAAAGGAAAAATCATTCAAGTGGAGTAACTATATGGAAAGCTGTTTGACTAACAATAGAGAGCTTGAACAGATCTATGTTTAATATGGAGCCAGAAAAGAGTCTAGTAGGACGATCCAGTCACAAAGGTCCAGTCATAGACAAAGATTCTTATTTTTCAGTCTCACTGTGCTTTAGTCATTGCTTCTGTTAGTGCAAGTCATCATTTTGAATGTTATGAAAACTCCTGGTTAGAAAATTCCTGGTTTCATTTGATTTAAAGGTGACTTTATACAGTACAGTCACTGTAATCAAGAAAATTTCTTTTGATCATTAGGAGCATATTATTACTTAGCTTTATCATTTTATTATAAGAACAATTTATGAATCTTTGCTGCTGTTGTAAAACACTCTGCTTGGTTCATACTGTTTAAGTGAACACACCAGATAAAACAACTGCCCATTTCCACTAAAACAATAATGCACCGATATTTGTTTTTATGTTCTCCACCACAAAAGCATTTATAGAGGCTAGGAGTCAATTATGGTTGCTTAAACTCTTTTAAGATTGAAGACATTCATATAAATTGCAGCTGCCATATTCTCGTTTTGTACATTGTCAGAGTAATCATTAGACAAAAGCTAAATATCCAGGCTATTTTACATTAAATCTGCTATTTGCAGCCCATATTCTTAACTCCTTGAATCATTAATAGACACATTGGATTAAATAATTTAATATTCATACATTAACTAGATAAACCATATGTCAGGTTTTTTTAATTCTACTAAATGGAAACCATAATAATATTACTACATTCCTTTATTTCACACATGTTTTTTCCAGTAATTAAGAATTAGTTAGGGGGAAATTAAGAAATTATTGATGAACATGTTTGGTTCTGTTGTTTTCCGTGCCATTTCTAGCTAATCTTAATGTTTAGAATGATCTTGGAGACTGGACAGGACATGATTTTGTGTCTGTGCTATGAAAACAAATATGAAGAAAAAGTAAATGGTCTTACAGTGAAACCCATTAATGGTTGTGTAGTTAAGCTGAGTTGCCATTTCCCTTCTATTTTCTGGGCTTAATACTGCAGTTATGCTGAATATTTCGGGATCAGACCAACTTTTTGAATAGAAAAATTATGGGAAGGGTGTAAGTAATTTCAGCTTGCTTCCTTTTGATTGAGTTCTCCCTCCTTCCTGCCCCCTACCCAGACCCACGCCACCCCCCCAGGCAACAGAGTACAAAACTGTCATTAAAAATAATAAAGTTGAGATCCTTGGAGTGATCATAGGGGAGACCTATTGCTCTCTACAACTACTTGAAAGGAGGAGGGGGACAGTCAGTTCTCCCTGGTGATGTGTGACAGGACCAGAGGGAATGGATGCAAGCTGCACCAGGGAAGGTTTAGGCTGGATGTTAGGAAACAATTCTTCACTAAAAGAGTTATCAAACATTGGAATGGTCTGCCCAGGGCAGTGGTGGAGTTGCCATCCCTGGAGGCATTTAAATGACATATGGACCTGGTGCTCAGGGACATGGTTTAGTGGTGAGATTGCAGTGTTGGGTCAAAGGTTGGACTAGATGATCTTGAAGGTCTCTTCCAACCAGAAACATTCTGTGATCATGCAATCACAGAATAGTTTTGGTTGGAAGGAACCTTCAAGATCATCTAGTTCCAATCCCCTTGCTATGGGCAGGGATATATTTTGCTAATCAGGCTGCTCAAAGCCCCATCCAACTTGGCCTTGATAAATTACCTGTAGTCACTCAAAAAGGAACAGTTCTGAAATCATACGGTTACAAATGCTGAAATTTTTTGTTGTTGTTGTTAGATTCACCTCTAGTGGGTAATCTTTACATTGCATAAAAAAATGTAACAGTATTTTTAAAGTGGTAACAAATTTATTGTCTTCATTCATTGTTTGGTTTTGGTTTTCCTGGTTATTTTGGTTTTTAAAGAAAAAAAAATATGAAGGAAAAGATGATCAGGAAACCTGAAACCCTCTGTAAAAATAGAGGAAAGAGTATTGAATGACCATTGCAGCATTCATGACCAGTTGCAAAATGTTAGCTTGCCTGTTTCTTCTTCCTTGCTACTTTATCTTTTCAAAACACAGCTTTCTTTTATTTTATCATGGCAGGTGGCTCATTTTTTCACCCACACAATTTTTCATTTAACATTTAATTGTAGCTTGAGTCTTAATTATTTTTTACTTATGTGAACATACTTCAATGTTTTTTCTAGAATAACTTCTAATTATATTAATTTATTTAAGATACTAGGGCGCATTTGGAGGTAATGCATAAGACAATGTAAATGATGTTATTAGGGGGTCTGAAAGGGCTTGAGTGTGAAGGAGACTGTTATTTTAAATCCTGTATCAGGGATTTGGAAAAATATTTTGAAATTAAAAGAGACAACATTCTGCTTTATCATCTTCTCTTCCTGTTTCATTGGTTTGTGGGTTTGGTTTTTTTTTGTTTAATTTGTTTTGGGCTTGGTTTTGGTTTGTTGTGGGTTTTTTTGTTTTATTTTTTTGTTTGTTTGTTTTAAAAATTTTTCCACATGTTCATGATGCAATAGTACCTGCATGGAGATCTTGACAATGTGCAGGTCAGATTTATCATATAAAGGAAGACATGAGATAGTATCAGAATATCAATTTGAAAGGGTGAGCAAGTGTAAACTGCTGAATAAGTCTTGGCTCTATTAAAGGAGCTTGATAAAAGGCTTGAGGTTCCTGTTGCTCACCCTGTTCTTTTGATACTCTGGCATGTTGGACTTCTTAAGGTTCCAGATGATTAGCTGCACTTACCTTTCTTCCTTGGTACTATTCAAAAACAGAGGGGCAGTAGGGGGAAAAGTTTTCTTGCTACTTTCATAACCTGTCACCTTGTTTCACATAAATGAGTCTGTCAGCATTTTCCCTTTTCTCTTTGCAAAATACTCCTCCTTTCATTCCATCCCTAAGAACAGACATTGTTCTGTGTGTGTTCAGTGCTTCAAACTGTTGAATTATCACCAACTACAGTATTTCAGAACAGACAGATTTATGGGCTTTCTTTTGAAGATGCAGTGTTTTCTGATAGTGACAGATAAATGGAAATAATCCTTGTGAGTTTTTTCACTAAAATATCTGTAAATTTAAGCCATAATGACTGTTTACTGGTTTATCAAAACACCTCTAGATACCACTTTCTTCTATTATCCTTCCAACATGACAGACACTTTATAAAGAGCAGCCTAATTATCTGTTTCCTATTAGAGTGTACTATTTTATATAAGACACTGTACTGATTTTAGACACATTTCTAACTAAGGAGCAAGAGAGTTAAGCTACATGATTCCAGGAGTACCCCTTGGGACAACTGGGCCTCAGGGATACATGACAGGGTCAAAATTGTTTCCATACTTTCCCATTTCTCACAGGAAATAGTGTCTGTTTATTGACATACACTGATAGCATGAAACTGCAGTTCTTCAGCTGGCTCATGTACTTCAATATATTGCTGGAGGACAGAACACAGGAGCATTTGCTACCCTACATTCAAGGTTAATGTTGTTATGCCCTCTGTATTCTTGGCCTGACAATAGTCTACATTGCCTTATAGCCTGGAATAGCCAGTGTTGTGTATTTTAGACCTAAAAGGACCAAATCACTTCCTAAGTATGTAAGTATATGGTACATGAAGACTAGAGATCAAAACTAAACCTAACATACTGCAGGCAAGTAAATGTAAATGGCTACTTTCCAAGACTTTGAGAAGAAACCTGTACTTCAAGAGGGATCAGAAGATGGGGCATTTAAAATGAATCTTTTTAAACCTAAAACACTACTCAACCTTAGTGTTCCCAATACACTGTTGCTTGGCATTTCTCACTTTGATGTGTGGGTCCTGGAGAATTAAGTTTTGTCACACAGAGTTTGAAAAGACAAAGCCTGGGCTCTGTTTCATCTTTCCTGACACTGTCAGTCTCACTGGTGCATACCAGTGGAATTTCCCCTATTCACAGAAACAGAAGGAAAAGATGGTCACAGAAAAGCAAACATAATTATTGAATTATTTACTTACTAATAAGAGTGGGAAAACTGATAGCAAATTAATGGCATAAAACTGGTAAGCTGCAGAGAGTTGAAAAGGAAAGGGGAAGAAGAAAAAAAAAAAAAAAAAAAAAGATGGGGATGGAATTCTTTGCATCCCATATTAACTGTAATAAGACAGTGATGGATCTTATCAAATATTTTTGTGTCAGGGATGGCTTCTTACCCTATAATTGGTTTCACAAGATTAATAATTTTATGTCTATCTGCAAGTTTAATTATTATCAAGGGAAACTTACTGAAAATTGAATGAGTATTGTCTCAGGGGAAAGTGAACATTTAAAATTAACAGTCTTAATTTCTCTAAATAAAAAAAAATCCATTTAAATTATGTCAGTGTTTTAAAATTACAAAATGGGAAGAAATTGGAACTATCTCTCCATCCAAGGATTAATGATGCAGTTCCTCTGCTCATGTAAGCCTAAATTGTTTCTGACCCCTTATGCATTACACAAAAAGAAGAATGCCATATGCAAAATATCATTGAAACTTTTGCTGTAATAACTCTATGATGGTGGACTACAGGACCCAGTTTACAGTAAGGTAAAAATCTGTAACCTCACAACAAAGGCCACAACAGACTTAAAGTTAGTGGGTGGTATAATTGATCATCCTCACTGCTAGACGATGAGGCCAGCAGTGCATGAGCAAGCAGATGCTGGATCATGGAAGAACAGAGATAAAGCATAAGTATACAGGAACACTTGGAATGATTTAGAATAGGGAAAATGATGCATGAGCCCAATTTTGCAGGTAAAATACAGTAATATAGCAGTGTTATGATTTATTCTACTGTACAGAATATTAACTATATCTGTTTCTCTCATATCAAAAGGACTACTGATAGCAGAAGTGACAGAGTCAAATTATTATTTGGAAAACACAGATCTCTTTTGCCCAGGGTCTTTTTGCTTCTGATATTTACACTCTCTAATTCTCAAGGATTCATTTAAATTAAAGGGATATTGCAGTAAGGAATATAAGATTTCCTTGTTTATTGTATATTAAAAATATTTTATTTTGAGTGCCTTTGCGTGTAGTATGCTAGAGCAAAAGCGACTGTCTCTACAACATAGGACATAAACTTCATAACTGAGAGGTTTTCATAAAACCTTAACATCATGTGGACAAAAGAGGACAGGTTTAGACAGAGTTCGTCCCCTCCAAGAACCAGAGTGTTTCTCGATATAGCTTTTCATAGTATTGAATGAATATTATCTTTAAGAAAAAAAATTACTTTTAGATTTCCTATAGACAAGTAGTATTCTATACATACATGGAGTTTAAAAATGCTCATTGACTTAGAAAAAAATTATCCAGACTGACAACTTGAACTGTAAGACTGTTGCAAAATGATCTCCTATGTTGCTGCAGGCAAGCCAGCTTCCAAATCAGGGTAGGATGCTTATCCCTGTACCACACTAATTTGGTTGGCGAAGCGGAAGAACAGTGACAGCCTGTGGTTTAAAAAAAAAAAAAGTGAATCATAGACCTCTGAATAACAGGTTTTGTATCAGAAATGGCAGTTCAGCTAGGCACTGATGAAAGAAATAGTAATGATGATGGAAAGTGTGCTTGCATTATGTACTGAAACCTTAAAGTTGTATGCTGCAAACACTAAGTTTTTTTAACTCCTACAGTTTTTCTTAATTCCTATAACATATTCAAGTAGTATTTGTCTTCCATTAGATAGAACAACTGGAGTTACTAGTATAATTTGTAACTTTTTTTGCATTTTCTTTGAACAGACACTTGCAGCTCGAAAATCTGGTATTTCTATGGCCATGCTCATCAGGACATCCATAGACAATGATGAAATGGTAAGTATTTTCAATGGGAAGTTTAAGTCACTTAAATAATGGGGAAATTTTTGTTCAAAGCTCTTTAAAAATTATTTCAACCTTAGACATTCTAAACTGGGTAAAACTGAGTGTATAACCATTCCATTATTGTGTAGGAGCGTTCAGTGATCTTGAGCAGAATTTGCTGCCTGATCCACAGTGATCCACCAGGTTTGCTTCTGCTGACTCATATCCACGACAGTCAGAAGATACTAAGCAAGAAACTTTTGTTTTACAAAAAATTGGGGAAATATTTTCTTTTAAATCATGCTTTACCTGCAGTCTTTTCAGCATCTGTGTCTTCACCACCCACAAGTACAATTATAGAATGACAGGACTCTCTTCTCTTCTCCCAGTCCTTCTAGGTGGCTGGGACATTGTTTCATTTTGTAAATGCAAGTCCTGCTAATAACATGCATAATTCCAGATGAAGAAATATTCAACTAGTAAAAGAAGCAGCCAGGAGAATCTTTTGAAAAATCATATTCTCATAACTAATAAAATCTGTCCGTTGTGGTTTTCACTATTGAGTTCACTTACATTTTGCAAAAGAAATTTATTTTAAACACAAAAGGTGTCATTTTATTCAGGAATACTTAAGGTGTGAGGTAAGCAGATTTAGGTGGCTGAACAAAGCAAAAGCATTATGTTGAAAGAATAAAAACTCCTTTTTGTGTTTCTTAAATTGGTAGTGCAAGCAACTTTCTAGACCATATTCTACATTGAGAAAAAATGTTGCATTCTTCTTACACAGTTGTTAGGCTGCATAGTAGAAGAATGGAAGAGCAGAATATGTTGACAGATATTCTGGGAACTGAAACCTACAGCACAAGTATACGTATCTGTCAATCACTCTTCTCCAATTTATTGTGAACTTTTGTGCTTATACAGTAATCATAAAGGAACAGTTTGGTAGTGCTCAGGGATGGATTGATGAGGTAGGCGACAGCTGCTGTTTGGAATGATCTTCCAGCAGAAGCAGTAATTTTGCTCTAGTATCTCAAAATAGCAACAAAGATAGGTAGAATTAAGAACTTCATTCTTTAAAAAAAAAAAAAAAATAAAAAGAAATTAAAGGCCACAAATTTATGCCATGCAATTGGTGCAAAACAAAGACTTTTTCCATCCTACGATATTTCATATGCTTTACTAAGACATCTGCTAAATAATTAATTTATAAGTATTACTACCTTTTATGACAATAAATACAGGTTCAAGTATTCATTTACATGCTTTCCCTCATGCAAAAGCTACCAGGCTGTGACTTTGGAAGGCTAAAGATGTAAGTTCTGGAGAAAATATTAATTGCCAACAAATTCAGGACAAGAAAGAGTAATTTGAACTGTGCTTATAGCTTCTGACTTAAGTGGTACTGTTCAGGAGCTAAAAAAGAAGACCAAAATCCAAGTGGACAGCTCAGGACAAACATTTCTCCAATGCTTGCTGTCAATCAAGAGAAACTACTGAACTATGATTCAGGAGAAATGGAAGGCAAAAAATAAATTGAATGTATTTTTATGCCATTATACTCTTTGGCCTCCATTTGTGCCAGGCCATATGAAAAATTGTGTACCAGAAATAGGTATTTCTTAAGAAATCTTTAAATAAAAATGTAAATCCAAGGGCAGACAACAAATATGATTTAGATATATAAAACTTAATTTGATAAGAAAAGGTAAAAAACTAATACAGAGAAGAGGTAAATACGAGAAGCCTGTCTTATGCCAGCCCTCTATAATCTTACTAAAGGGAAGTGGTTACTCTTCCAAGGATAACTTTAGTGGTATAGCCAGTAAAACTACTTACAAGATACTTAAGACAAATGAAAGATAATACTTCTCTATTTGGTCTGTGAGTAGCCAGCAGAACTTAAATGCCCTAAAGCATAACTGAGGAGAGCAAAGTCTGAAAACAAAACAGATAATTTTCAGACATATAAGAATTCTCCAGATACTCTCCACAAAACCAGATGAAGTGCAGTTACCAATGAGAGTTAGGAAGAAAAACTCCTTAGGGCAAGTTACTCCTCTGCTAAAGCTTTTCTGGTTTTTACTCTCCCTTAAATTTTTCTGGAGGGAATATTAGTGACTTTGCTGGAAGCATGTTATTTGGCTCATTAGTTTCAGTATGGAAATTCCTTGAAGTAAAGCCTTCTATTAAAAGTCTAACACCACTTACTGCAAAAATTAAAACCTGTGGTTAAATGCTTTGAGATTTGCCACCCAACGCTGCTATCCTGGTATGACACATTCATAAGACAGTGAGTTTGTATGTTCTCAGGCACTGATCTGAAGGCATTTTAAGCAGTGTCAAAGTATTAACTTCAGTGGAACTTAAACATATGCTTTTAGTTGAGCGTTCATTTAATTGCTTTTCTGAACAAGGAGACAGAGCTGCAAGTTTATGAAAATAATACATCGATGACATTGAAAAAAATCTCTCCAATAGTAGGTGACAGAAACAAACTTCAGAGTATAAGCAGATAGTTAACTATTATATATTTATATATTAACAGTACTAAATGTTGCCATGACCAGAGCTCAGTGAACATATATAATAGATACATTTAAACAGAGAACAGTATTAGGAATGAAAGCCCGCAGACAGTAAGATAGATAAAATTCTCCTTTATAATTGCAGTTTGCTTTATTAACGACAGGGGAAAGATCATGTTCATCAGCAAAACCTATATGCAAATTGTGGTTTTCAGATGAAACCTTCATTTATTCTCAGCTGTCTATTTCAAGGCATGTTGAGCTCTGCTGTTTCATTACTTACTGGCATTCTTGAAATAGATAAAAGTTCCTGGTAAAATTCTAAAATGTGAAAAAAAACCCCCAAAACCCAGTGAAGCTGAACAGGGTGAAAGGGCAGGATTTGTACTGATACTACTAGAGTTCACAAGTGCAAGAGTGTAGTCTGTAAACTACACAAATTCCAAAATGTTCCCATTTGCTGCAGACACACAGCTATAAAGCTACCTTGCATTATATCTGCACAAGATGATGATGTGGACAGACAAACTTTCAGAAATATCCAACTTCTCACTGTGCTACCTTTTTTAATATGATCTCTTCTTTGTAAAAACAAACAAACAAACAAATATATAAAGGAACAGGTCTAGAATTTCTAATGCATTAGTGGCAGCCATGTTTGCATTTTGTGAATAACCTTAAATTGTTACTCTACTAGAACTAGTCATGAACAAGCCAAAACAGTCTGAGAAATAGGTATGAATTTTTGAGAGTATGGATCATTCTTGTTTATAGGTAGAAAGCATCTTGGTGCTTAAAAAGGAAGTAGTGAGCATGCTATTATAGGAATGCAACAAAACGGAACCATAAAATTGGCCCACTTCTATTTTATGAGATTATATAGACACTCGGTGTTAAAGGATAGTACTGTATGTAATGAGAGTATATTTTGTGCAGTGTGTCTAAGCTTCTGTAGGAAATGTTTAAATATTCGGAAGTAATGTGCCAGATAGTTACTTAATGCACCAGTGAATAGAATGCCTCAAAATATAAAAATATATAGGACTGTAAATTGACTGACGATTCCATCTTAACTCTCCTGTTCCCATAATCAGTCAAAAGGGTTCTTCTGTCTCCAAAGTGCAAAGCAAAATGAGTAAATCAGCATTTTTCAAATTAATTCATACTTCTATGTATATTCTGTAACATTGTAAGCATAATGACATACATTTGACTCCAGTCCACTTGTATTAATACTTCAAATGAAGTCTTGATTTTTTTTTTTTTTTTTCTTACCTAACAGAAAATACATGTCTTCAGGAAGACATTGCAGGCTTTGATCTATCCAATATCATCAACTACACCTCATAACTTTGAAGTTTGGACAGCTACAACTCCCACATACTGTTATGAATGTGAAGGTCTACTTTGGGGCATAGCCAGACAAGGCATGAGATGCACTGAATGTGGTGTCAAATGCCATGATAAGTGCCAAGACCTCCTAAATGCTGACTGTTTGCAGAGTGAGTATTCCTTGAACAGCTAAAGTTTTGTAATACTCTGGACCTTTTGATTTTGTGTGTAAACTGAGATATTTCCTAAAACATAGGGCCAGATCATCAGAAATCAGTGAAGGCCTTTTGATGCTCATTGGCTGAGGAGCTAGCCAGAAACTTTATGAAATACCTATTGTTAGTTTTTCCTTTTCCCTTGGATCTTGCTGAGTGTTGCTGGTCAATTACAAAATAATGTTTGGTAGCATCCATATATTATTTACTTTCTACTGCCTGTGTCAACATCCAGAGCAATTTGTTACATGATGTAAACCCTCCTCATTTTATTTAACTCGGAACAAAAGAAAGGTCAAAGCAAAGATAAAAAAAAATAGCAATACTTATCATAATTATATTAATATGCTATAGAATAGACAAAAATATGAAAGAATACCAAATACCAAACCATTTATGTGTTAAGGGGGGAAAAAAAAAAAATTAGTCAGGAAGTCCTTTGGGACTAGAATTAAAGTAAAACAATCTTTTTCTTTGCTTTTCTCATTGGCCAAATTGATTCCAACGGTCATGCATTCTCCTCCAAAAATATCTGAGGTGCATTTAAACCATAATTAAATTACAACACAATTACTACACAACATTCTAAACAATAGAAAGTCAAAACCTGGAAACTTTCTGATATTCTGAATTTAGAATGGAAAGGACTTTTGTATTTCTGGAGTTATTCCACATTGTTCGCTGTTGATACATTCCTCAGGGTTTACCTAGCTTCAACAAGTACATAAATATTCCAGTCAGGTCATCTCCTCCTACTCTGTTCTCTATGTGAGAAGCTGTCACAAGGAATGGATTCTCAAGATTAATATTGTTCAGGAACTAACCACAGTTTCTCAGAGCAACTGACCTTATGGAGCAATGACAAATTTCTAAATCAGACTGGTTAACTGTGCTTAATTGTGATCCTAGACTGGTTGAAACTGGGATGTGTTTGACAGCTAACCTTTTGACATAGTTTCACAAAGTGAGAAAATAATGTTTGCTTTGAAAAGTCTATGGTGCAGCATTAATATGATTTCTGGTGGTGAGTTTTGAAAAGTATATCAAGTGAAGAAGATATTTGTGAACATTTTCTTTTAAAAGAAGTGAAATAACTTCTGTTACCTGGACAGTAACAGAAGAAGATATACTTTCATAAGGTCAGTTCATGTTTACTGTTACTGACTAATTGTCCCATTTCATTCTAGATACATTATAAGACTAGCTAAAAATAAATAATTGCACCTCAACCTGTGATCTCTTGGTTTTAGCTAGTCATTTGCCTTACATTGCCTGGAATAGAGGCATGAAAATTAGTGAACGGAACCATGACCTTGTACTTGTGCTGGCAACAGGATACATCCAATTCACTTGGCTACTAACTGCTCATTAAGTTGATGGGGGAAGTAGAAAGAGCCTCCATCAGAAGGGAATGCTTTCTTTCCAAGGACTTAACAGAATAGCATCTTATGTTCTAATGTGTTGTTTCAGTAATATTTTTTATTTAAGATATATATTATTTATTTAAGACATATTATTTATTTAAGCATTTAAAGTACAGCACAACACAGATCTCTAAAGAGATATCTCATATCCAGTTGTGCCCGATTTTGAAAATATTTAGGTCTAACCTTTGGCATGTAGAATAATTTTTATTAGAGAGAACAGCAGTTAAGTCTTCTCATTCTTGCAGAAGTCTGCAGTGAAAAACTAAAACTTCCTGAGATGCCTGTGGAAAATAACATATATAAAGTATAGCATTTTAATCTATTTCTGATAATTGAGAGAGTCACGGTTCAGACAAGACTTGTTACTAAAGCTATTTATTCTCATTTATAAAAGCTTTGTGAGAAAAGCAAGATCTGAGATCACATCCCTGACAACAGCAGGGTTACATGTTTCTTATACTCCTCATCTAGTACGTGATGAGAACGGTTGAAGAAATTGTTCTTTTTGAGGCTTCTTAAAAGCAGTGAAATCTCTTGTCACTATACACACTGGAAAACATCATTCAAGCCAGCTAGGCCCAAGAGTAATGCCTTTGTATTTCTGTTTGCATAACCTCCAATTTGATTGCAGTTTACTTCCTTCTGAGCGAGACTGAGGGAACTGATTCTAAGTGTTTATGCTGCCATGCCTCCATGGAGGGGCTGAGTTGCTATTACTGCTCAAAATTAGTAATCTTTTCCCTGTGTAGTGAAATACCTTCATATGATATTTAAATGCTGATTACACGTCTTCCTGTTCTACCCTTCCCACTGCAAGGACATAAACTGCTGCTAACTTTCTAAGAGCTGAGCCACTTTTCAGGGTGCCACAACCTTATCAGTGGCATAAGAGATGTATCCATGATTGTAATAGTTGAATCTTGGCTAAAACTGAAAATCTGTAAAAGATATAGAGTAAAAGTATGGGTTTTTTTTTTTATCTTCCTTTTCACTTATCTGAAGAAAAATTCAGCCCAGAGATTCCCTGGCCCCTAGAACCAGCTCAAAGGAACAAAATAAAGGGTTCAGAGCACTATAGTGCTTTTTGAAGTTGGGTGGGTGTGTTGTGTTTGGGTTTTTTTTTTTTTTTTTTTTTTTTACAAATATATAAATAAGGTTGAGAGAGCCTAAAAAAAAAAAATAAATAGGCTTGACAGTCATCTGTGGTGTAAACAGTCTGAAAACAATGAACAACTGAGTCTTGAATAAATCTCTGGAAGGCAAAATGCAGATAAAAAAAGTATTTGACACACCTAAGGGGTCTCTATCTTCCCATTAGTGTGCAAATGTTTTTGATCATCCTGTCATATTTTGTGCAACAGATTCAGTGTGTTTGAATATTATATTACTTCAAAAATGAGGTTCATGCACCTGGTTTCATTTATGCTAAAAACATTTAATGTTACATTGAAAAAATGAATTGACCAGGGCATTTGGTTAAATCTTCATCTCTAAGACAGAAAATGCTAACAGTATCAGAAAGTGAAATAAATGTGTTTTGGTGTCTTTATTTTTATCACAGTCATCCTTTTGGCCATCTCATAATTACATAAGACATATTGGCCTCTGAGCTTCTGTGATGAATTTTTTTTTTCCTATATGTAATGATTGCTAATGGAGACTGTAGGAATGAATTAACATCTCAAGCTCTTTAAGGTCAATACCTAAGTTTGTCCTAAATTAGCTTCAAAAAAAGTCCATAGTACTTTCATTAGACCTCTCATCTTCAACAAGATATCCCTTTCTAGTAGTAGGTGTAATATTAAATCAGAATTCATTTCAATCATGTTAAGTTTGTATCAGTCCCTAGGATAAAAGGGGCTTGTTAACTTCCCATGCAGTATAAGTTGCAATATTGGCTTAATTAGTCTGATCAATACTGCTTGAAAAGAGACTGTCTTTGTTGATAGACTGACAGCAATAGAGGATGTAAAAATAGCTGCAATAAATAACAGTATAAATAAGAGGCTATGCTGATTATTCAGTAAAACTTAAAGGAAGTTGGCATTTTAAAACATAAAATGTCTCAAAAATCAGCAAGGTTTTCAATGGAAATATGTTATTGCCATTGAGATTGTGTATGGTTTATCATTTAGGTATAATGTTTGTAACTGTATTTTTTAAGGAAGGGCAGAAAATAACAGAAAATTTAAAATGTTGCTTTCCTGCATCTTGCAAGAGCCACCTGTCACACTTTCCAGTCAGCTCAGCAATCATCTCTTTAGTGATAAAATAACCAGTACCATATCACTGGTATTTAGTTTCATAGTAACATTTAATTCTTTTTCTACTGATTCCTAATTTTTCCGTGTAGAAAATCCTTAATCAATAGAACTTTAGTCTTCCACATTCAAAACAATGAGGTATTCAAAACAGGAGACTTTCAGGATTTCTCAAGACTTAGTAGCCATGGAAAACATCTTCAAGAAGACATATAATTCAGCCTTTTGCCAGTCTGGAATCACTGGTATCTAATCCCACACTTTTCCCATTTTACCACATCCTGCCTTCTAACTTTACACTTTACACTCTCTCTCATCCTCTGATGTGCTAAGGAAAAAAAAAAAAAAAAAAAAAAAAAAAAAGACACAAAATATTTGTTCTGTAAGACTTCATTGAAATTTCATGCTGAAAGGTAGTCCTTTCCAGCTCTATAGCTGTGTTAACTTCTTCTTTAGCCATTGTGTGCTGAGAGTGCCTTAACAGAAACCACTGTCAGAAGCATATCATGGTGTTTGATGGTATTGTAGAGAAGGAGACAAGTTTCTCTTCAGTATTGAAATATCTGAATTCTAATTGCAGAGCAAGTTGTTCACCATAATTTTGTCTTAATTTTACTATACATAAAAGGGAACTATAATACTTTGATTCACCCAGGAGTTGTGGATGGCTAGTTGGATGATGTTTTCACAACCTTTTGGAAGGGTAAAGTACTTACTGCTGCTAATGATAATGATGATGATGATTGTCACACTGACTATTGTCAGTGCCATGAGCCCTCAAATAGTGTTTGACAACATGAGCTAAAACTCAGCAATACCTACAGCAAGGGTAATGTGTCATTGATTATAAAATTTGTAGTATTCTTGCACCTTGTCTTATATATCAATCTCACCGAGAGTTGAAATAGCCTGTTTAGCACTGCAGGAATTTGAACTTCTGCTTCTGACATTTGCAATACTATTCTAACTGCACAAGTCTGTTTCTTTCCTCACACCCATTAACAAGGTGGACATCTGTTTATTCATCAGTACACTTAAGTTATTCCAGTACAATGTGCATTGTAAGGACATTGATCAGAAATACTTTCCTGTGATAGAAAATAGACGTTTTATATGGAGAACCTCACTGCAGCTTTTAAAAAGTCTCTGAGATCAGTTATGATTTTTAGAAAGAGAAATCTCTCCAGAGGTCTCCTGGAAAGAACTGTGAAGAGAACCTGTAACAGCATGGCCTCTTCATAAATTTTTTTTCTTTTTTTTCTTTTTTTTTTTTTCTCTAATTAACCAATATAAAGTGTAGTGGCTTTGATGTCTCAGGCAAATTAGCAAATCACCTGAGTATCTTTTTTGTTTTCCACATTTATATTATAGGATAGGCCTGACATACCACCACAGCTTAATACAGTCTAGAAGTTATTCTCACATAGTTAATATCCTTTGATCTCTTCCACGTATCCTTACTGAAATTATCAATAATGACAATTTTACTGGAGAAGCAAACCTATTCCATACCTGTGATATATTATTTTCTTGGATAGTCACTCAAGAAGATTTTTCAGGAGTACCTAAAGTTTCATACCACACTAACACAGGTGTGGAGTCTAATGATTGAGTTTTAGAGTTTTAATATAAAAATTTTCTGTTTGTTGTTTTCGTTTTGCTGCTTGCCCCTTTTTCCTTTTTCCTTTTTCCTTTTTCCTTTTTCCTTTTTCCTTTTTCCTTTTTCCTTTTTCCTTTTTCCTTTTTCCTGTGTGTGTGTTTTGTTGTTTTTGGGTTTTTTTTCCCTCTTTGGCATTTGGTAGTACTGCAATAACAAAGCGTGCTGTCACATTACACTCTAGGTGAGTTATGGATTGCTGCCAATGTACTGGCAAAAGAGAACAAGCGTTACTGCACCTCAGAACTGACTCTGCAATAGCTATGTTCAGTCATTAGGTTTCCAACTGCAGGACACAAGCCTTTGTAGCAAAGCAATAAATTTCTTTCCTGAAAATATACTGGGTTTAGTTAGAAGATTCTCTACTTTCTATTACCATAATATTTCAATCTATTAATACACTTGCATCTTTCTGCTTTGTAAGAGGAAGGAGGCTGCTCTATCTCTTGAATTCTATCACAGCAGTTCTTAAGAGCAGGGTAATGCAGGTTCACATAACTCTTTGTGATACGAATTTGCAGAATTAGATTAATAAGATTTTCTATTATCATCTCACTCTTTCCAGAACCTTCTTTGTGTGTACTAGACACAGTATTCCTTGCAGAAATTCCCTGGGTGGTTCCACTGTTGGAATTCTTGGAAAAGCATTCCCTTTAATGTATTCAGCTGCAACCTGATTGTAATGTCATGTCTAGTCTTTGGAAGACAGGACATGGAAGAATAGTTTAAATAGCTACCAGAAGATTCCATTGTTAACATGGAGCTTTGTGAAGCACTCTTTTCTTCATGCATGATGTTTAAAGAAGGGATAGATAGAGTGCACTACTGATCCGGAGTGAGGATGCCAGGTCAGTGTTACGGAACTGTTTGACAGTTAAGGTAGTCCCAGACTAATCTAAATGTTTAAATATGCTTCATTAAATGGATTCATGTGATCATGAGCTTTTTTTTTTTTTATGAACATGGTTCCGGGAAGGAACAAAACACTTCTCATGAATGCAGGCAGCACCAGCAAATATTGAGATGTATCTGGAAGCAGTCAAGAAAGCTATGCCCGTGTCATCCTACTGCTTATTAGAACATAGCAGGAGTCTAGATTAATGTCCTCACTGTCAAACTAAAACTTTTCTGAAAAATAAGGTGAAACCATTACCTGATTAAAATACCATTTCCATTAACTTTGGAGACTTTTTGTCCTAATGAACTGAGTATGTTTTCTTGTACCATCCTAATCCAAAAGAAGCAATAAAAGGAATGAAAATACTGTTATATCATGCTGACTTAGAAAAATAAAATAAAATGGAGAAATAATTTGAAGACTTATATATGCATTATTGAAGTTTAACTAGTAGCAAAGGCACAGGACAGAGCAGACAGACCCAGATACTGCACACTTTCACACACCTTTCTGGAAAAATAAGTATGCTTAATTACGCAAGAAAAGTTACTCACACATCTGGATGTTTTCACAGCACTATCAGGACTGAATAGTACTGAGTCAGCAAATATTTCTAGGTATAACATATCTCTGACTGAAGTTGTATATTAACCTGTCATGTTAAACTAACTGAATTTTTTATTTTTAGGTATCACAAAGAATAAATATAAGAGGCTTGATATTATCCAGATGAAACATCTATCTCCTTTGAATATTGCAGTACCAAGAATTGGCTGGAGACTCTAGAGGAGAAAAATAAGATATCAGCTTTTTAATAAAAGTAATGGCCTTTTTTCTTATTTTAGGAGCTGCTGAGAAAAGTTCCAAACATGGTGCAGAAGATAAAACACAGAATATTATTAGTGCTATGAAGGAAAGAATGAAGATTAGAGAGAAAAATAGACCAGAAGTGTTTGAAGTGATCCAAGAAATGTTTAATATCTCCAAAGATGATTTTGTACAATATACAAAAGCAGCAAAGCAAAGTGTTTTGGATGGAACATCCAAATGGTCAGCAAAAATAACCATCACAGGTAAATTTCCTTCTAACTCTTTGTTCTAAGAGCTCTTTTTTTTTCTAGTCCCCTGGTTTGGGAATAAGATTTATTATAATTAGAGCTGGAACTTTGTGTCCTGTTGCCTACTTAGTGCATCTATAAATGGCTGAATTTATAGCATGTTAACTGTAAGAGTTTTAAGTTACAGCTGTTACTACTTTATATTCCACTGCTCTAGGAAGAAAGATAAGTAAATGGTCTTGTGGTGTTTCCTCTACCTCCTACCAGAATGTCCTGTGCTAGTGCTGAACTTTCTGCCACCACCTGAAAGGGTTAAAATTCACAGTTGTGTTTATGGATTTTTAATGACTGTAAAGCTAAGAACACAGCAGCTTGCAATCACAGACACCATTAGTTTGAAACTTGTCATCCATTGTTGTTGCTTGATTAAGGGTGTGTTCCAGTTTAGTGATGCTGAGCCAGGGAAACATACTCAAGATTGCTTCCAACTGCACTGGCCTGGTTGATCATAAAGATTTCCAGGTCCTCTGACTTTGACATTTCAGTTTTTGAACTAAAGCCTCGGTACAGAAAATCTAAATAAAGGCTCAGCTGACTACACAGGCCAACCTGATTTTATGTGATACCGGGTTAGAGACAAATACAGATTAAACTATAATATGAAAGAATTGAAAGGCAGAGATGGGAAGGACTTTTATGTGAAGAGTTAAAGGAATCTGGTTAGATTTCGTCTCTAAATTAGCCTCAATGTCTTTTTAATATAATGAAAATATAATAAACCATCTTCTGATATTAGAAGTAAATTAAATATTTTCTCTTTCTCCGAGATTTGCATTATTCCTGTTACAGGGGATAAGGAAATAAACTTTAGGAACTTATTTTTAACTTTACCTAGTCAGTTTTGCTAAAAATGAGTGAAACAAAAGCTGTATTTTTTTAAATAGTGTATACTTAAGTAACACACAAATTTTTCTTGCTTCTTAGCAGCAACTTGCACAAAATGTGTGCTTAAGTCAGTCAGTGATGTCGGTTTTTTTAGGTAGCTGAGAACTGCAGCTTGATCCTCTAGCAGCCACCTTCTCCAGGATAGGCAGACCTAACATCCATAAAAAGCAAGAGAAACTTACTTTTTTCATGGAATTCAGCAGATATGACTGAAACTACAATCAGGAGCTATCATAGTGACTAAGAAGGTGCCATTTTTATGTAATAATTTTTCTGAGCACACTGAGGGAGCTTCATTATCCAAAATTATTGACATTAGAGAATGTTAACTAAATGTTGCCACTGATTTGGTTTAAATATGTGCAAAATAATAAAACTAGGCTCTGATGATGATAGGAACCATGGCAAGTGTTTTAGCTGCAGCTCTCTGGGTTTGCTAGGCTGCTATTTGACAGCTCTGCTTTCTCCTGAGACTTCCAGTTTTATAAATTATGATGGAAAACCAAACTGTGTGTACTTATATTTGCCACAAAATGCATATACATTAACTATACACCCACATTACCTGTCAGGAAGGCTGACAAATACATAAACAGTTAATGATAATTGATCTGAACTGTCACCTTGTCTGATAGAATAGTAAGTATTCTGAAAATCTTCATTGTTCATTTCTTACATGGGGAAAACAAATGACAAAGTCACAACCATGCCCCTCATGTTTAGTTTCATAATCCAGAGTGTATATTCCTGAAAATTTGAGGCTTTCTTTTGGAAATTTTAGTTTAGCTCTTTGGATCTAATGATTTGGAAATCATTTATTTACTTAGGCAGGTAAATTGAAATTTTAAGGAATCATTACAGTGAAGCCAAGTTATAGAACATTATATTACTTGCCACACTGATTAAACCAAAGTTTGAGAAGAGTAACTAAATTATGCATGACAAATAAATTATTTGTTATGTGTTCTGTAGTGAATTTTTATACTTATAGCTCTCTTAAACCATATTTGTAAATTTTATACAGCCCAGAAGGCCAAGACTTTTCTATCCCCAGAGTAACAGACATTAGGAAAATTCAAGCAGAACACTTTTTTTCAGGATCCCTCAGTTTGAGGGCTTTGATTCCTGTTGCTGTTGTCAGCATCTCATTTATTTCTTGGCAATGAAGGCTGTGAGGGCTAAAGCACATTCCTCTCCTTTTGTTGCAGTGCTTTGTGCTCAGGGCTTACAGGCTAAGGACAAAACTGGCTCAAGTGATCCATATGTTACTGTGCAAGTTGGCAAAACCAAGCGGAGAACAAAGACTATTTTTGGAAATTTGAATCCAGTATGGGATGAAAAATTCTATTTGTAAGTATAGAAGATACTTATTTTTCTTGCTTTTTAAATTTACATTTGGGTAATATACCAAGTGAAATAATTAATCTAAAAATATTTCTTGTCTATACTATGTATATTCACACCATTAATAATTTAGCAAGTTCTGAATGGGAGATCATAGATGTTTATTGTGACTTTATCATATAGTAATTATACAGCTCATAACTATGTCTTTTGGGGAATCTACTGGTGGTGTCTATTTATTCTAATTTTTTAGGGAACTTAAGTACCAGTTTTCAGACTTTGACCTTTATGTGCCAGATATTAGCATTATAAACGTCTTCCTATGTCTCAGATACTGACCATGCAAATTAACTGCATTTTTATTCAACATTATGATTCTCCTGGGGTAAATGGGAATTTCATAGTAACTGGTATGCTTCAGGCCCTAGGCTGGGCTATTTATAATGCCTATCCTTTCCAAGACTGAGTGTTGTCCAGAAATCTGATGTAGAGAGGGTGGTGCAATCCTCCTGTCTCCTTTCTTTGGCCACAGCCTCTGAAATGAATATGGTATATAGTTTGTTGTCAGCATATCATGGAAGTTCAACCTGGACTGCAAAATAGACATATCAGTCTGTAGTGCTTTGCCTAAGGTTTGAATAGCATTTCATGCCAGTTCTAGTTCTGCCAATGTTCCTAGAACTTTTCAGAAAGACATGTTACAGTACAGGAAATTCTAATTCACAGGTACTATACTGTTCCTTTCCTGAAAATATTGCCTTAGGATGCAACATACTCCTGACTGAAAATGTGACCAATCTGATAATAGCATCAATTTGCTCAGTGCTATTCCTCTATGCTATGGATTAAGCCCAGCTAGCAACTAAACACCGTGTAGCTGCTTACTCACTCCTCCTCCCTCCCAGTGGGGGATGGGGAGGAGAATCATAAATTAGAACTTAGGAATTGAGATAAGAACAGTTTAGCAACTAAAATAAAATAACAATAGTAATGGTAATGAAAAGGAATATAACAAAAAGAGAGAGAAATAAAAAACCCCAAAAGACAGGCGATGCACAATTCAATTGCTCACCACCCACTGATGATGCCTGAGCAACCATTGGCTCCTCTTGGCCTACTCCCTCTTGTTTGCATGGCATGGAATATCCCTCTGGCTACTTTGGGTCAGCTGTCCTGGCCATGCTCCCTCCCAGCTTCTTGTGCACCTGCTCACTGGCAGAGCATGGGAAACTGAAAAATCCTTAACTTATGGTAAGTGCTACTCAGCAACAACTGTAACATCAGTGTGGTAACAACATGATTCTCATCCTAAAGCCAAAACACAGCACTGTACCAGAGACTAGGAAGAAAATTATCCCAGCAGAAACCAAGACACTCCATGTAGCAAAAGTATTTGAGCATTTATTCTTTTCTCAGCTTGATGACTATGTCCTGCAGTAAAGATGTGCACTTAACTACTATTGCTATAGTTAGTTAAGGATTCTGGAAGGCTAATATAATATCTTTGGAAAATTTTACATGAAAGGAGAACTGGTTTAGGCAGATTTTTAAAATTGTTCAGTAAAGTTCCAGTCTACCCTGAAAGCATCTACCACAGTGTTATCATATAAAGTTAGCAGGTATTTTATGAAATCTGGGTGAAAATACTAATATAGTAAATTCTGAAAAGAACAAATTACAATAATAAAAAGGTATATACAATTTCAATGATTGTTAAATACGAGAGTTAATTATATTTTTATTGAGGACATATGCAAACTGTTGACACATAATAATCTAACTTTTTTGTACAATGCTATGAAAGTCTAATATGTTTAAGCCTAATAGTGCTACGGATGCTAATTTGATACAACATGATGAAACCCTGTGTTGGTGATGATTAAAAATGATGTGACATTTTTTTAAAACAACCCCGAATTGACAAAACAGCAGCAGAACAGCTCAGGATCCCAAAGACTGCCCAGTCAAGAATCTGAAGCTCTAGTTATTCACAGCATGCAAGAGACAATCTCAAAATAACCACTCACCACAACATAAAATAATTGTCTCCAGGCTATAAAATTGTTTAGTTTCTTGTTACATTCCTTTCTTACCTATAAGAAAGATAGCAGTTGTCATTATTTCTTTTTACATAAATCATAGAAACAATTTCTGTTAGGGTTCAGGCATTTGACATAGAGTTCTGTTTTCTTCAAAAAGGTGCAGTGTCATAACATGAGAGGTTATCTTCTTATGTAGCACTACTGCTATTTTCTCTTCCCTTTTCTTGGACTAAAATCTACTACTTTACTGTTGAGGAGGCTATCACTTCTCTAGTGATTTTGAAAGAGATTTTACCCAAGATGCCCTTTCAATTTGTCTGGAAAAAGTACTAGGTAATCCAAATGTATTAATGTATGCGCATGCCTTTCACAGATTCAAAGGCCAATACTAGAAATTAATATTAATTCAGAGAAAACATGAACGTTTTACAGGCTTCCCCTATACAAATCATGTTTTCTTTTTGATTTGTGTTACTGCACAAACAGTTGCAGTGTTACACGTCACTGAACGAGTAAGCAGATGTAGGAAATTAATTACTTTCTTGCATTTAACTATATCTTACATTGTATCAAAAGTTGAATGAGCAATTTGGCACACTTGGTAAGAAGTCTTTATTTTTTTTCAACAAAACATCAGTGATAGGAGAGTTTTTTCAATGTTGGAGCAAAGGAAGAGTCTTGCAGCTGTCACCTTCCCTCTTCTGCTTGAGTGTGGCATCTGATATGGGAAAAGGGTCTGTATCTTTAGTTACAAGGAAGAGATATTTTGGCTGTACAGTTTTCAGCTTTGTACAAAGTTTTAGACCTGTACACTGTAATAAATCTCCTCCACTCTCATTCTTTTCTTGACTATTTACCACAGTTGATTGCTGGCAGCTATTTCAGGCATCCACCTGTGAATGTTCTTCCCTTAGAATTAAAGAGCAGCACTGTCATGGTTTAGGGTCAGGGCGGCCCCTTAGACCTGTAACAGACGCTCTCTGTTAACCCCCCTCCCTCGCCACAGGGGAAGAGAAAGGGAATAAGGGGGAGAGACTTAGCGATTAGAAAAGGAAACTAGAACAGCTTTAATGAAAATGAAAGCAATAATAATAGAATATGTACAAATATATACAAACCCAGTATCAAACCCAGCCCCCCTGATGGTAATTACATCACTGTCACCACTGGTGCTGTGGAACAGGCACCTGGGGAGTCCCAGACTTGGCCCCACAGCAGATGGGAGCTGTGTTCAGGAGCTGGATTCTGGTGCCAGATTCAGGGACACACTGATTGGGATCAAAGGCAGAACAGAGTCCTCCTTGTATGCTCCAAGGAAGGAACTGAAAGAGGACCTGAGCCAAGCCAAGGAAAGCTGGCAGAGCGGTCCAAGATGG
>JANHGN010005710.1:0-12526 GCA_024605025.1 Megaceryle maxima | reverse complement strand
GAGCTATGCATTTGGTGCAAGTAAAAGTGGAGCCTACAAATAGAGGAAGATTAATAGAAAAAAAAAAAAAAGTCAGTAATCGACAAGTTGAGATAAAAAAAAAAAAAAAAAAAAAAAAAAAAAAAGAGAGATACTGCAGCCCCAAGCAACTACTGAATTCATTACCTAATGCCCAGCTTCTCAAATAAAGCTGCATTCCTTTTTATTCCTTTTCGGAACAGTTTTAGCTGCCCATATGTAGCGTGCAATCTTAGAAGTGAGCTGAGGTCAGGCTGTACCTTGACAGAGAACAGCTGTGAGCAAGTGGGGCTGCGCTATAGCTTTGTCCCTGTTTCTAAGTCAGCCGGAGTAGAAGCTGGCAGGGTGCGAAAAAGGATCATTCGCAGCTGAGGGCTTAATTACTAGACTTGCACTGAACATAGACACTTCATGCACAGAGGCATACTTGAAGGCCACACGGGAACCTAAAAGCCAGCATGAAAATCCAGACAAGATGGTTTACTTCCACCTGAGACCTTCCTGAAGATAAGCACTACATACTTCAACCGGTCCTCTGACAGCTGTGGATGCAAAATAGACTCCCTACCGCTATTTTGTTTTTACTGACATCCTATTTATGGATACAATTTTTTATTACCATAAACTATGAATACAAACGTGACTGCAGACAGACAGACATATACACAAAATTTGATACAGGCTAACATAAAGATAGTAATCTAACTTAATCTGGTGCTTAGAACTGAGTGCTGAAATCAAAGAAGTCCCATTATAAAAAGTGCTGAATAATCAGAAATACCAGTAAAGCCATCAGGAATCAAAAGTTGCTCAATATTTTTGAAAATACAATTTATTTTGTTCCTGTTCTTATATAAGAAATGCTGGAAGGCCCTAACATATTCTGCCATTTCACTGGATGCTATATGTGAGCATAGAGATACCAAACAGTCACGGCAGGCAAGATAGAGAACAGAAGTAGGAACTGGTACTCTTTCTGCCTTTTCTTTAGATGCTAACACAGCTAAATATCACAGAGAAAACTATGTCACAGTCAGTGTCTAATGCCAGTGATTTAACTACTGAACACCTTTCTCCTACATCTCCTCATCTACTAAAAACTCTTTGCAATCATGAGCGTAGGAATGCGGCTTAAGAGATCGAGATCTGAAACATTACCAAAAAAATATTGAAAGGCTTGTCTCCCTTTGCTGGATTACTGCCATACGGCAAGTCCGTAATCTATAATGGGGCAAAGCGGACCGATACCTCCGTTAACGCGCGTGTTAGAAAACCAAACAAGTGTACAGAATATGCTGTGGCCAGCATTTGTGAGGAAAAAAACAAAACAAAACAAACCCGCAAAACCCCAAAACCACTACCTTAAAGCTGAACAAGCAAGGGATGTTACTGACCTAGGAAGGCCATCCACCCAAAAAAAGTACTTGCAACCACTGCAGACATGTACACGTTCATACGAGGAGGTAAGAACTTTAGGAAAGGGCTCTGTTCACGATCTTGCTCTTCAGAAAGCTTGGGCCAGGCATGGGATTGAATGCGGTATGAACATTTGACAACAGGGAGGAGGACATCCAGTGTGAATAGGGCAGCAGGCAATGATATACTGAACAAGTGACTCTACTTGATGATCTTTTCTTACAGGTGAGCTGCTTCTTTTGCAGAGAACAAGGCTGACAATTTCTTCTGAATGGCCTTTCCTGTGGACCTGTAGCCTGTGCATTTGAGCAAGGGGACTCAGAGCACTCCAAGAACAAATGGAAGAAATACGTGGATAGAGGCAGATTGGGTGAGATCATCACGTTAGTCCAGGCCACAGAGCTAGGCAAGTCAGAGCAATTTATCAGGTATTCCTTATATAACCGTATTATCGAGAACTTGGGCCCCACTTCAAGAAACTTGTCTGTCACTAAGGTGAGGAGCCTGCACCTTCCCCTCCGTCTCTGCTCAGCTGCTGGTCAGCACAGTCCAGATAATTACTCTAGCTCCATCTTTCCTACCTCAGCTCTATTCATGCTGCTTCCTCATCTGTTTATTAAGAACTCTAAACTACATGTGTGTGTACATGTACAGCCACAGGAAAATGGTTTGGTTTGTTCTGCTCCAAGTCAACAAATGAAAAAACATTTTTGCAAATGCAGACTGCCATGGGAAGTGGTTCAAGAGAGACAGATGGTTAGATTGGTTAGCACTGCAGGGGCTGGAAAACCCCTCGTCACCACTTCAAAACTCTCACCCTTTTCCTTTCACAGAAGGACAGAAAACATGTCCTGTTTCCCCACTTTGTGAGGCTTTGCCGCAACCTCTGGAAATTCACAGAGTCACAGAATGGTAGGGGCTGGAAGGGAACTCTAGAGATCATCAAGTCCAACCCCCCTGCCAAGGCAGGTTCACCTAGAGAAGGTCACATATTCAAAATCCACTTGGATGCATTTCTGTCTCCAGAGAAGGGGATTCCACCACCCCTCTAGGCAGCCTGTTCCATGCTCCATCACCCTCAAAGTATAGAAGTTCCTCTGCATGTTTAGATGGAACTTCCTATGTTCAACTTTTTTTCCATTACCCCTTTTCCTGTCACTGGGCACCACTGAAAAAAAGACTGGTCCCATCCTCCTGACACCCACCCTGTAAGTATTTATAAGCATTGGCAAGATTCCCCCTCACTCTTGTCTCCTCCGGACTAAAAATATCCAGCGTGTCCTCATAAGAGAGACATTCTAGTCCCCTAACCATTTTTGTAGCCTTTTGCTGCACCCTCTCCAGCAGTTCCCTGTCCTTCTTGAACTGGGGGGGACCAGAACTAGACATGGTATTTCAGATGTGGTCTCACTAGGGCAGAGTAGAGGGGGAGGAGAACCTCCTTCAACCTGCTGGACACATTCTTCTCGATGCACCCGAGGATGCCATTAGCCTTCTTGGCCACAAGGGCACATTGTTGGCACATGGTCATCCTGATGTCCACCAGGACTCCCAGGCCTTTGTCCACAACACTGCTTTCATCAAATTAGCCCCCTGGTCCTCTCTCTGGGCAGCAACTAAATTGACTTGCCTAGCTGTTGAATGTCAAGGTTAGTTTGCCTCAGTCCTAAGTTTTGCCCACGAAACTGAAGAATGCAGCTAAATGCTGAACCCAGGAACACCAGCCTTCACCCATGTAGACTCAACAACTTTATTCCATTTACGAGGCTGACCTATCTCTACAACTGCTGAGTGAATTCTGGCTGCTGTGTAAGAGATGAAGAAGGGGGGAGCTGCTCTTTCACACACACAAAAAAAAAAAAAAAAAAAAAAAAAAAAAAAAAAAAAAAAAAAAAAAGAAAAGAGGATGTACAAGAGAAAGTAAGCTGGTTGACCTGCGTGATACAGAAATTCGTTGGCCCTCTGCCTCCTGGACCTAGGCTTGAATGCTCTTCCGGCACTGATTCCCCATCTGTCTCTTTACTCTGCGCTCCTTGCCAGACTATTTCACAGCTTCATATAGCTCAAGGTCAGGAAACTGTTCATAAGAAATGGACATTTTTAAATCATGTTTTGTACAATGGTATTATAGCATCATTTTGAAAGACAGTTTTAACGCTGCTTAACTATTTCCGATGGTGACCACATTCATACCTCTTGCCGCCTCACACTGCATGCTCAACTTGAACATTATAAGCATTGTCCTGTCTTTCTACACCTCTGATGGATACTCTTCACCCTTTCCTGATTTTGTTTGTTTGTTTGTTTGTAATCAGTTAGGTCTCTTTCTTTCAATGGGTGACTAACATCAAACACTATTGCTGAAGCTGCCCTCTGACTACACAGAAAATATTTATATATATATAGACACAGAAGAAAAAAAGGCAAATAGACTTAACTAAAAAATGCATTTGTGCAGAAGGGGAGAGCCCACTTTCCCAAAGACTGCCCTCTTTTCAAACAGGAAACCCTCTCTCAAGAAAGGCAGAAAGAGTTAAGTGCATCAAGACTAGGTGACAACAGGATATCTGTATCAGTTAAATGCTGAAAAGTCAGAAGTCCATGAATGAAATTCCACATGCAACACAAAGTCGGTCTTGAGGAGGAGAAAGGAGAGATGGAAGAACACTTCATTCATTCGAAAGGTAATACGTATTTTCATGCACATTTCTTCTTCAAAATGCTCTCCAAAACTAAGGTAATGGGTCCACCCCAAAACATATCTAATTGTTGTTAACCCCACTGTGCAAAAACTTAGCAACAGCCGCCATACGGTCTGCTAGAAAACAGGTACTTTTACACTCCTGTTTCCATTCAAGATCTGAGGAGAAGTTGAATCATTGACCATGCAGCATCAGAAAGTGCATAAAAGTGATCAGAAAACTCCTTTTCTGCAACCTGACGCAGAACTGAGAAGGATATAACAAGACATAAAAGGACATAAAAGACAGTGTCCTTTTCTCTGCAAATTTTTTACTGCTCTGGTCTTTCTTAGATTCACCTATAGGAAGTTATTGCGACAATACATTGCAATAAAAACCTTTGGGCTCGAAACCTTCTGCGCCACGCTCCATGCAAAACACATTGGAGATGCATTCTGGATTTGCAGAAGCCTAGGAACAACCAAACCCTTAATTCTCACGAATTCATGTTCATAATTATCTGCCGTTTATGGAGGCAATGTTGCTCTGTACGAGCCAGAGTATTTCGGGATCATCACTAAAGACCGTAAAGGACGAGGATTTCAAAGGGCTTGCTTACTGGACGAATGAAGTACCATGGCTAAATATTCTGTCCATTCATCTTCATCTCATCTGCCCTAAATTCATTCTGAATTAGCTGCCTAAGAGAATAACTGAAAGGACCACGCTGTTTGGTTTCATGTCAGAATAGCAACTATGACATTTGGAATAATTTCACATCAATTTAATATCTCTGGTTAGGTATCTCTCATAAAAGGCCAAATTTATACCTGATATAAACTACAGTGGCTCCATTAATGGGGTTTGCATCAAAGGAATTACAGCCTTTAACTGTCTAGTCACATTTCCCGCATCTAATTCAGGGTTTTAGCTGAACAGCATGTTAGCTACTGACTCTGATGTAATTTTTACATTAACAGGTGTGACTTTGATTGCCAACTACCTGAACTCATGTGGCGGTTAAAGACTCATTTAATTGCTGAAGTTCGATTGTAAATTACATTGAAAAAGGAGAAAGGTTTCAACAGACAAAACATGAGACAAACCAAGGCTGAGTAGTTGGGATTCATTAGTCACTAGAAGACAGGCTCTACTATGGGAGAAAGCACTAACACACGGGTTGTCTTGGAGCATCTGTGCAGATGGAGCTGATGAGTAATAGCAAATAACACTCGCTACACATCTCACTACTTGGGATCGTAGTATTAGAAGCGTAATGTAATTGAAGCGTGCTTTCTTGGTAGATACTTAACAGAATTATTATTAGTTTTGTTCTCCTTTTACTTTATTTTCTTCTCCTAAGGCTTTCTGAGGAACGGCTCAGAGGTTGGGTGGGCTCTCTGTCATCTGTGTGTTTGGGTTGGCTGCTGATCTGGATACAGCAGACACACAGCCTGCATGCAGGAAACTAACTGAAAAAAAAAAAAAATCCCACGTGCTATCTTACTAATACATTCAGCCCACTCATCTTTTCACTAGGAAGCAAATGTGACTGTACTTATTGTCCACCTCTTTGGTAAGCCTCCTACCACCTTCCCCATGGAAAACTGTAATTCTAAAATAGGTCATTTTATTATTTAAAAAAAACCCACAACATTTTCCAAGCAATATTCCCCCAAGGCCCTTTATATTAAAAGTGTATTTTGAACTGGACAAATGCTGTTCTGCTATTTCCCAATATCAACTGCACGTGTTTCTATGATAATAACTGTGGGTTAGAAGAGGGGAGGGTGACAAGCGTTGAGAAATACCTAAATAATAGAGCTCAGAGGGTCGTGATCAGTGGAACAGAGTCCATTTGGAGACCTGTAGCTAGTGGTGTTCCCCATGGATCAGCGCTGGGTCCAGTCTTATTCACCATCTTCATCAATGACCTGGAAGAAGGCACAGAGTATAGCCTCAGCAAGTTTGCTGATGATAAGAAACTAGGAGGAATGGCTGATACGCTACAGGGCTGCGCTGCCATTCAGCAAGATCCAGACAGACTGGAGAACTGGGTATAGAGGAACCTGATGGACTTCAACAAGGACAAGAGTAGAGTCCTACACCTGGGAGGAAATAATTCTCTGCACCTGTACAGGTGAGGGATTGACCTGCTGGAAAGCAGCTCCATGGAGACGGACCTGGGAGTCCCGGTGGACAACAAGCTATCCACAGTACAGTAGTGGGCCCTTGTGGCCAGCAAGGCCAATGGCATCCTGGGGTGCATCAAGAAGAATGTGTCCAGCAGGTTGAGGGAGGTTCTCCTCCCCCTCTACTCTGCCATAGAGAGTACCACATCTGGAGTATCGTGTCCAGTTCTGGGTTCCCCAGTTCAAGAGGGGCATGATAATACAAGAGAGAGTCCGACAGAAGCTACGAAGACGACGAAGGGACCGGAATATGTCTGATGAGGAAAGGCTGAGAACCCTGGGGTTGTCTGGTCTGGAAGAAAGACTGAGAGGGGATCTTATTAATGTTTACAGGTATTAGAAGGGTGGGTGTCAAGTAGAAGCAGCCAGTCTCTTTTCAGCGGTGCCCTGGGATAGGACAAGGGGCAATGGTCACAAATTGGAACATAGGAAGTTCCACCTCAACATGAGGAAAACCTTCTTCCCCGTGAGGGTGGCAGGGCCTGGAATAGGCTGCCCAGGGAGGTTGTGGTCTCCTTCTCTGGAGACTTTCTAAACCTGCCTGGATCTGTTGCCATGTGGCCTGCCCTGGGTGATCCTGCTCTGGCAAGGGGGTGGGAATCGATCTTCAGAGTTCTCTTCCAACCCCTACCACTGTCTAATGATATAATTAGCATATGGCCAAAATTACAGGCCAAATTTAGCCGCGTGAACACTGTGTTCTCAGGCATGAGATAAACAGCACAAATTCTGTCACGATGCGCAGGTACGAGTCTTCCGAGGCTATTCAGCCCTTGGCTAAGGTAGGTAAAAGCACATTTGCAATTAGTAGTGCTCGTACTTATGGCATGCACAGGTTCATTTGAAGGACTGGATAGCAAGTAAGAGGCCTGAAAGTCTGGTCACTTTATTCTGCCAAACCACAGCCTGGGGTTGTAGATCCTGCAAAATATCAATTACTCTTTCTGTGAAAAGGCCTTTGGTGCTGCAACTAAGAACTGCCAAATGTTACCACAGCTGCATTTGTAAGGCGGATACCTGTCCCTACAGACTGGATGAAAGGTGGCACATTATTTTTCAGAGTACCGCAACAGAAGACCTACTAAGGCTACCGCTTACCTCCAGCAGAAATCTGGGTTCTCATAAACTTATGCGTACCTTCATAGCCTGTTTACTGGCTTCTAACAGACACTCCCTCATTATTAACCTCAAGGGGGTAACATGTTTTAATAAATATCGAGATGCCATGGTGTGCTGCAGTGTTACAAACAGCTCATCGCTCGTCGTGAAATACCGGCCTTTCAGGTTGGAATAATTGTGTCATCTTGTTTCCATACCGCTCTTCTCAGAGTATCATCTTTCTGACAAATATTTTATCACATTACTTGTACCCCTTTGTACACCTCCCAGCATGCTTATTATATTTTCTCATTTTCCTAATAATTCACCTCTAAAGTTAAGTCTTCCAACTGTGTGAACTTTTTCATTAAACCGATGCTTCAGAGGAATGCCGGTGACATTAATGATAGTGACCCTTTACATCATTAAATACTAAGGGCTGATTATCCTTCAGCATTTTCTAGCCTAAGGGCTAGCTAACTCCCCAACAGCCAGGCTGCTCCCAGGAGAGCTGAACTGGGAAGATTTAGAGGACCGTTACACCTCTCTGCTTTCTGAAGTTGGGACTTGGTGATAGCTAGTTCATTCCTCGGTGCCCAAAGGCCATCCTAAAAGCTTCTTGTGTAGCTCCACTTGTCTAAGAAAGTGGGGACTTGCTAAAATGCAACAGTGTCCTGTCAACGTCACCTGCTTTACTACAAGATTCCTATCTAGACCATTATAGCAACTTTCCAGATTTAATCCACTTCGAGCCTGCTTTTGGAAACACACCACGGTCGTATTTCAGAGTTGTGGGACCCTGCGGAAGGGGAGGAACTATTCCCGAACCGGACATACTACTTTTTGGACTAAGATCCCACTGACAACACAGTGGAAGTAAATCACCAGTCTTTGGGCTTCAAAACATTCTACTGTTTCTTTACTAAAGCAAAATGACTGTTCAAAGTAGAAAATCACTTTCAATCAGTCTCGCTTTAGATTAAGGGACTTTGCTCACCCCTAAACTGACAGAGACCATGTTTCTCTGGTACCAGAGAAACCGCATTTCAACTCTACCCTCTATCAACAGGAATACTCATCTCTTCCCAAACCCATGTAAAATCAGATTAGTAACCAGTCTATTGTTCTTTTTCTTCTCTGTTCCACCCGGGAAAGGAATAAATCTATCCATCTGAAACTTAGGTCCAACCACATAACTATTTTTATTTATTTTGCACACAGATGTTAATGAAATTACTCCTGCTTATGCCAGTTTAAGGTTTCATCAGATCCTTTGCTATCCTGCGTTGGAAATTCCCACTGTTTCCATAATAACATCTTTTCTCAGATTGCCAGTGATTTTTTTAAAAATGAAGCAGCGAGTCTAGTCTTGCATGTAAAAAGGGGACCTAAAGCCACTGGAAGATATCTGAATTAAATCTTCACTGACTTCACTGTCATCCTTTGAGAGAAGCCTTTGCTTTTTATAGTATCCTTCTAAGATCAGTCGTAATGTAGCACAGCAAACACGCTCTCTATTGCTGTCTTTTTCATGAGAAGCAGTAAAAATCATCTCTAGCACCTTGTTTCATCTCCACCCCCCCACCTTTTTTTTTAACCTCCCTTTTAAAAACTGAGGGGTTTGTTTGTCCGCACATTAGCATCACTGGGAAAGTTTTTCACCGCTAGAATGTGATCTGGGATCCCAGTAACAGCAAAGAGTATTTGTTCAATTTTCTCCAAAAGAAATCCGCATATGCGTATAGAAAGCCAAGTCTTTGGAACAAAACACGAACGAGGGATAATTGAATGATGACTGTGAGGAGCTGACAGTATTAATTAACATCACTGAGCTACAGCAGAATCTCAAGATACAGGTGGCACAGAGAGAATTCAAGCAAACATCAATTACTTTTCAAGATATTTCAAAAAACCTGGTTCTTTTAGGGGAAAAAAAAAAAAAAAAAAAGCCAAACACTAAGATCTGCCTTTCCAAAGCTCAATGTTTAGTAACTACTTGCTGCCTATGATTGATATATTGCTTTTTCAGACAACAAGAATGCATTACTTCTGATTGCAGGCTGATTTGCAGGTAATCTTTCCTACCTTACCTACCTTTCCTACGCTAATTACTTCAGTTCTAATCTATGCTTCAGTTGAACATAGCTGTAGCTAACTGAACTACTGAGGTAGCTTTGCTAGCCCTTGCCAGACTTTCCTTGATGACCAGCCCTTCGGGAAACTCTGTTCTTCCCCGATTTGTGCGTGTGCATTAATGTACAGGCACACGAATCAAAGTGTGTATGTTATTACTATGTAACTACGATCGACTTCATAGACTATGAATAATTTTAAACTTACCAATGCTGCTGTTTCCTGGATCAGAAGTTCACCAGGCTGCAGTGAAGATTCCTGTCTAGCAATACACTTGATATCTATTTTATAATAGTCAAGTTTGTTTCCCTAGTAGTGACTGTGAGGTTTGCCCTGGAGGGAGAGGAGAAGTAGCTCAGAGTACACTCTTCCTATGATCCTATTCTAAAAAAAAAAAAAAAACTTCTTCACTTCTTCAGCAGAATATTTTCATCTCCAAAGCTAGATGCCAGTGATATAAATTAGCTTGGAAAAGGCATATTTATCATTTGCCGAGCGATACAACCTTGGAGTCTCCGCTCAGAGCTGATCTCCGCTCTATGAGATATAGACAATAATAGTATGTAGAGATGCCAATAGTACAGATACTAATAGCTTAACAAAGCACCGGGGTGTCTGTGTTCCCCTCAGTCAACTCCTCGTCCTTCTAAGAGAAGGACTTTCAGAGGGAGGAAAGCCATTGTGGAAGCAAGCAAACACGACTGTTATTACCACATTTTACCAATGTATAATAAAGGTAGTAAAATGAATAGTAAAAGTAGTGTTACAGATCTAAGAGATACAGACTTTTGTTTCTGGATCATTCAAAAGAAAAAAAAAAAAACCAAAACAAACCAAACCAGCAAGATCTCCCTAGGTGTCTGGTTGATATCAGCTGTGATAATGGCTTCCATACCTGCCACAAACTTTTGTAACGTGGGCTCGTGCAGTTAGAGATGGGGGAAAAAAGAATTCAATCTGTCCTCTGTGGATGTGTCTGTAGCACCCCGACGGACCTTATAGAAACGTACACGTTCTTTTCTGATTGCAAAAAGCGTTGGAAGAAAAAACGCAATCTTGAGAAGGGGAAGTGTATGTTAAAACACTTAGAGAAAATAGCCCAGTTTGGGGGAGAGAAGCTGAGTTTCAGTGGGAAGATACCTCCTATGTAATAAAATTTCAAAATTTCATTGGTGGAGGGAGAGGGATATAGAATTATATTAAAAAAAGATAAACAATTTCTAAGATACTGATACCAGTCTGTAGTAAAACCACCAGGATTCTAGAGCTCATAGGGTTACTCTATGCAATCAGATGAGATATCTGAGCTCAGCAATATGTGCAGTCACCCCTGGGTTTATTTGCAAACCAGGGTTTACTCAGAAGCTTTTTAGAGTCCATCACTGTTTATACTTTGTGTATCACTGTCTATGCTTAGTGCAATCGTTAGTATAGACCTATTTTCAGAGATGTAAATCCTTCTGATATTTCAAAAAAGTTCATTGGACTGATGCTTGAGTCACTACACAATCAGAATGTACTTTTTCTTAATTTTAACACTTTGAAGGCAATTAGGTAATTCTGAAGGCTGAAGCTTGCTATCTTCACTCATGCAAGCAAACCTTCCTCACAAGGATCATCACCTCACTTACTTCATGGGATGGTCTGCATATACAGCTAAGGTCTTTAATTTTTTGATCCTTCTTACATTGCTCTCCCTCGGTGTGCATTAAGCTCTTCGACAGGGTAAGTCAAGATGATTACAAGACACACGCCAGACCCCAAAAATGAAAACAACCAAAACCCCCAAAACAAAGCCAACAACAACACAAAAAAAACCCCAAACCCCCCCAAACAAACAAACAAAAAACCCCACAACACTTCAGATACCTTTTAGTACTTTTTACCCTCTTCCACAGCAGGCAGCTTCAGACTACTCAGTCTCATCAATTCAAGCTCTTACATGCTACTGGAAAACTTGACATCCTGTTAAAAACACCCTCCTCTGTCATACACACTGTGCTTTCCAAGAAGAGCTATAAATCCAGACTTAAGATCGCTTCAGAGCAAGTAAAACTCCTAAAATTCAATTTAAAGATTCCCAATATAATGATAATGTACGTATCAGCCTAGACATCATACCCGGCAGTGGGATTTACAGTTCTGAGACAGGAAAGCAAATCTCTCTCTCAGCAACAGCTGAATGAAAGCAGTTATGAAACCCATCAACTGCAATGGGAACTTTCAGTTAGCAGTTTATCTATTACTCCTTGTACCTTCTCCCCTAGTAAACTTCAAATAACTTTAAGGTCATCTTGAGCAAATGCTACCAAGCCAACGACAGTTTTAGAATGGAGGTCCCAGGAAAGAAAACCTCAGCTGACTTCTTGAGGGAGAAACACCAGAGCTCTATTGTCATTCCTGAGCTGCAGGGTCCCCGGAAGTAAAGTGATAGGAGAGGAAAAAAAAAACGTTCAATATAGGCAGATGCAAAGTTATGAATGTAAGAATATTTAAATTAAATGTCCCTTACAGGACAGGCAGTAAGCTTCTGAGTAAACCCTGGTTTGCAAATAAATCCAGAGGTGACTGCACATAATTAATGGTACTGAAGTTTCCACTGTGCAGTCATGGGAAAGAAAACTTCGTACTGTTGGATGAACAGACAGAGGAATACTGAGCACGAGGTTATTGTCGCCGCAGGTGACATGAACGAGAGTCTTCCTGGAATCCACTCTGCAGCGCCGCTGGCCAGCGAAAAGAACGGTGGGGGCTCGGAGAAGAGCGGAGCCGTTTCTCCTGGAGAGCATCTGCATTCCAGGGAAAGACCAAAGGAGCCCGGTTTATTTATCTCAGAGACACTGTTAAGTGGCTCTTCAATTACTGCCCTTAAATACTTGAGCTGAGAGAGACGATCTGGGACTTGATAGCTATCTATTGAATCTGACAGGCAAAGACATTACAAGATCCGGTAGCCAGATGGTAAGTCAGAAAAGTTCAAAGGGAGAA
>JANHGN010005709.1:0-11590 GCA_024605025.1 Megaceryle maxima | reverse complement strand
GCAGGGTAGATGGAGAACTCCAGCTTGGACTTCTTGCCGTAGTCAACGGAGAGTCTCTCCATCAACAGGGAAGTGAAACCAGAGCCTGTCCCTCCACCAAAACTACGAAACACGAGGAATCCCTGGAGGCCTGTGCACTGGTCAGCCTGTGGGGAGAGTCATGTAAGATTCCTCTGAGCACTGACTTTGCTGGAGGGAAGTTTCAAACTTTTGCTTGGTCAGCCATGGATCCCTCCCACCCCCAGCAGGGTACTGAACAACCAGCCCAGGGGGATACATGGTCCCTCTTCAGCTGCCTACCAGCTTACGGATCCTGTCCAGGACTTGGTCAATGATCTCTTTGCCAATGGTATAGTGCCCACGGGCGTAGTTGTTGGCAGCATCCTCCTTGCCAGTGATCATCTGTTCAGGGTGGAAGAGCTGACGGTAGACTCCCCCCCGAATTTCATCTAGGAGAGTTTGGCACAATGTCAAGAGAATTTCTAACCATCCCAGGGGAAATGTGGCAGGAGCCACCCAAGGGACTGTCCCACAATTTGTTGTTCCCAGAGGTAGTGACAACTGTTACTGCTCTGCTGAGCTGCACTTACCGATCACAGTGGGCTCCAGGTCCACGAAGATTGCCCGTGGGACATGCTTCCCAGCCCCGGTCTCGCAGAAGAAGGTGGTGAAGGAATCATCCCCTCCACCAATGGTTTTGTCACTGGGCATCTGCCCGTCGGGCTGGATGCCATGCTCCAGGCAGTACAGCTCCCAGCAGGTGTTGCCCATCTGGACGCCGGCCTGGCCGACATGGACGGAGATGCACTCACGCTGGGGAAGGGGAGGCAGCGTCAGATCCAAGCCAGGACCACAAGCACAATTACTGCAGGTGATGCACAACCCAGGCAGCTGAAGCCCTTGTCACCTTGTGCATGACACATTGCCCTACAGCCGGTCTGCCTTGTGTCCATACCAGTCTGCCACTGTCTCATAAATCTGTTGGTCTGCCTCCTGTCACTGCACTGACTACCTCAGGGCCCCAGGGAGATGGAGACCCATCTGCTGGAGCCCATGACACCAGGCTAGTATGTTCCCTGGACTGCCCCTGCCTACAGCCCTGGAAGCACCCAGTGAACATCCTCTCCTTTGCCCAAACACCCACATGGCCAGGGCCCTGAAGCTGCTGGAACGGCCCCCTTTGCTACTCCAACAACAAGGCAGAGATGACAGAGCATCACCCGTGTCCTGGGAGCTGGGGAGGTGAGAGCACTGAGGATGGGTGCCCAGTAAGGGGGGAGATTTGCATCAGTGAATGGTTGCCATGCTCTGAGGCTTGCCTTTCCTAAATTAGCTCTGGAGGAGGAGTAAGCATTAGCTGCACTTCTTAACTGAACCGAAGGGATGAAGTTGGAGGGTCCCCTAGCTCAGAGCTTGAGGGGCAGCCTCAGGTCCCTCAGGGGAAGCCAGGCTGAGGTGGGCTTTGCACCCTTGCTCCCTCCAGGTAAGGCACCCCAGAGCCTGCAGCCTTTTCACAAGAACCAAAATATTAAATGTCTCAGCCCTGCTGTTGCCAAGGACTTGGATGCGTCATCAGGCACGACTGAGTCAGAGGAGCATCCAAACCAGATTTCCAGAGGCATGGGTGCCCCACAGTGAGTCAGCTGGCAGGAAGCCTGTGGTGCCAGCCATTTCGCGCTCAGGAGCATGGTAACAACTGCTATCCGAGGAAGTTACACATTTTGCAGCAAGTCACAGCTCTCTGCATCTGGAGTGCTGTCGATGCTGCCTTTCAGAGGAAGCAATGACAGAGAGTGAGGGATGACATCAAAATTAGACCTTGATACCCATGGTGGGAGGCAGAAGACCAGCTCTCCACCTTTCCCAAAGCTGAGGTGCAAGGAGGAGTAAAGTGACACCCCACTTATTCCTCCCGGCAGGTCCATAAATGTTTTGTACACAAGGAGACAACTGAGGAGGCCCAGGATCCTCAGCAGAAGTGCACAGCAAACACCTGACACAGTTGCAAGCACCTCTGGATATTCACAAGAAAGCATAGATGAGAAAAGACTCCTGCCTGGTTAAAAACCTTGCAAATTAGCACTAGGGGGCAGGGGGTTATGCTGATCACTGCATTTCATCCTATGAACATGCAGTAGCCAGGACTGGCTTTCTGTAACCCGGCACTGACAGAAGGCTGGGCAGACCCCAGCAGTGCCAGGGACGCAGCAGTGCTGGCCACCAGCCAGCAGACTCTGCCTTCTTCATGGGAAAGTCTGGCCCAGGGAGGGCAGTGAGCAATGCCCCACGGGGCAGCAGGCAGGGTTCCTGGGCACCCCGGGACTGGGATTCTCTCCAGATCAGTCAGAAAGGTCAGGAGCCAGAGCTCACAGCAGGACCACGGGGTAGGGCAGCCTAGAGGCTCACCCACAGGGTTGGCCCCTGGCACCTGAGGTGCAGGGCAATGGGTGAAGACACAGCTTGCTCCTGGGGTTCAGTTGTGAGTCTGCAGCGTGAGGGACTGGCAGATTGGGTACACTCAGAGTTGGCGCCAGGGGACGTGGGCAGGTGGCTGTTGAAAGGGAGGAGAGATGAGAGGGTCAGCCCACACGCCGATCTCAGCACACGACGGGGTTTGGCTGGTGGCCTCCTTGCCTCGGCTATGTCAGACGGGTGCAAAGGGGATGCTCAAAGGAGCGAAGCTGCCGAGTGCCAGGGAGGGAGAAGCTCCGAAAAGGCTGAAGCCAGGCAGAGGCAGGGCATGCACCGCGGTACTCCCGCCGGCAGCTGCCCGCACCCCTGGGCTCCCAGGAGACACCCCACCCCCACCACCCCGGGAAGCTATGGGAGGTCGCAGCCTGGTCCGCGGTGGGCTCTGCCGGGATTCCTCCAAACTCCCGAGAGCACCCGCGGGAACGGAGGGAGGGGGCAGCCCGGGGCCGGCACTCACCATAATGCCGATGCCGCACGACCTGACGCTCCCCGGGCTGACGCAGCTCCACACGGCCGTGCCGCTGCCGCCTTATACCGGGGGCGGCACTGGCACCGCGGGGCGGGCCGCCCCGCCCGAGACGGGCCCGTGAGTTTGCATAAATTTCAGTGCATTGCGCAGAGTTGCGTACATGTGCACAGAAGAGTCTGTGCTGCCCGGCAGCCCGCTGGGTGTATTGGGACCACCGAGGAGCGGCATCCCGTGGGGGTCCCCCCTCTTTGCCTTGCGGGGGTCTCGGGCGAGCCGGGGGTCCCCTCGAGGGAAGGGCAGAGGGACATAGTGGTTGGTCTTGCTGTACTTGGCAGTCTTGGCAGAGGGCCTTCCGCCCAAGGGGAAGAGATGGCACCTTCCTGATGGGTGTCCTGCTGGTGTGAGGCACCATCCAGGCATTAACTGGAACAGACTTCGGGACCTGAGGAAGGCAAGACAACAAAGAACTTGGTTCAGGTCTTCCCTTCTGGTGGGTGGAGGTGTTGATGTCATCCTCGGATGAACATGGAGCTGGATCTTTGTGAGCCACCCAATGTCCCTAAGGAGTACTTGTGAGAATTTCTGGAGAAAACAAGGGCAGAGAAAACACTTCAGAGGCAAGCACAAGCTTTTCCATCCTCTTTAGAGATCAATGAAAAAAAGCAGTTAATAAAAAAAGCAGTCCTGTCCTTTGCTGCAAGTGCCTCAAGGACCATTGTGCTTCATGACTGTGTCCAAAAGCAGTGCCTGCTGATGAGCTCCTCCTTCTCCAGCCTCACTCTACTTCACCTCTGTGGTCTTGATCTGATTTCAGAAAGCTTTATGAAATGACTCGTGGAGGGGATGGGAAGAACTTAGAGCACCTCAAAGGGGGTCTCTGCGATGACTTCACTTATGTTTGGCTTTGCTACAATGAATGTGTCCATCCTTTCTTACCTCCTCCAAAATGCTCACAGTATCCACTGTGATTCAGAACCAGCCCTGCCTCTGCCTGAGCCTTCCAGCTTAATGAGTTTTCACCGAAAGGTGCTGTCATCTCTCAGCTCACTCTGAAAGTTGAAAGCTGGACCTAAATTATCCACCCACAATGGCCTTTCTTTGTGCCTGACTCACCTGGAAAGTGTCACCTTCACTGATGAACACGTGTAAAATGACTGAAAGCAGCGGTACTGCTGTGAAGCCTGTGTCGGTGTCTAAGCAACACATTTTTGAGACCTGCAGAAATGGCTGAGCCAAATGATCAGAGTGGGTTTAGTCAAGCTGATGGAAAAGGCTTTTCTCCACAGAGGTGCCCCACATTTTGAGTGCTGCTGAACTTGGACAGGATGCTACGGTGACTAGATAACTCTGGAAATGCCTAAACTCCTTGTGGTATAAATGTCCTTTGAGTGACCTCAGAGATCACTAGATAGCACAGACCATGCTGATGCAGACAGTCTGTGAAAGTGAGAGAGTAACTGCTAGCATGGAGGCAGCAAAATCTGAGCCCCAGAAGCTAACTGGTGTGAAAAGGAGTGATAGGATCATCTTTCCCTGTGAAAATCTTTGGCAAGGTGCTCACTGAAATGTGTACTGGATGCCAAGATGCAACTTCCGTCTGGGTGTCTCCTAGCACCCTCCTTACTTCCATGGTGCCAATTAATTCTGGGGCATTTATAGCATGAATGCTTTGCAGCAGTGGTTGGAAGTGTGAGTGTCAGAGGTAAGCAGTGAGGAGCACTGGCTTGCACAGTTCACCCAGGTTTGGAAAATTTGTACAACAATCTAGTGGCACCTTGGGGTGTAAAATGATGTGGTACTTCTCCAAGAGATGCCTGGATCTGTTTATATACCATTCTGGCAGAGAACTGAGGGTGAAATGTCCCTTGATTTGTCATTGCTGTAAATGCCTGCTCACAGTGAAAATAACCACTCAGATGCTGTTATGTTGAACAAGCGGGGCAGCAATGCCTGACAAGAGAGCTGTGAGTCATTTGGAGCTACGTGTCTCCACGTACCTCAGATCTCAAAAGCCCAAACAGATGCCTAAGCTTTTCTCAAATGCTTAAGAGCAGCTGGCTAAATCCTGGGTGCACCAATTATCTGTGTCTTGTCAGTGCCTAACTGCTCAGCAGCCTGCCAGATGCTGGTAGCAGCAGCCTGCAAGCACATGGCAGGTGCTGTGCTCACCCTGTCTGGAAGAAGATTTGTCCTGAGGCGAACCCTCTCTCTCAGAGATGTTACTCACATGTCTAAAAAGATCCTGCAAATATTTTCAGACCACATCAGAAATCACAAAGTTGAAAGAACTGATCAGTAAACATTTTAATCTTTGCTCGGAACAAAGTGGGACCTTGCACCAGCACCCAGAGAGGTACCGAAAGCAAGCAGGGCAAATTTTAGGTTAGTGAGTCAGAACTGAACCATCTCTTGATAGAAAAATGGAAAAAGCAGACTGAAGATACCTCGGGGGCAGAGAGACCTGCACACTGCAGGGGAACCCACTGCTTGCTGCTGCCCATGGGGCCCAGGAGATCAGCCAGGTATTGGAGATCAGCTAGCTCTCAGACAGGCACCTGATGGGACAGGAACCCCTGTCAGAGCTTGCAGTTACTCAAACAAAGCCTTTCCAATAGCTGTCTTCCAGAAGTATGTTAAAGTCTGCCACACCTAAAAGCAGCCAGAGCTGAAACAAGGAGGAGATGACTTGTTCAGAGTCCAGCTTGGTACATCCCAACCACACCCCGGATGCCCGTTCTCTTCACTGTGAAAAGCCCAAACTATTGTTCTCACTTTTCAAACCTCAGCTCTACCCAGACTGTTCCAGACAGAGTAAATAGGGTTGCAGGGCAGTTTGGGGACACGGCTGTCTTGCAAAGGTAGAAGGGACCACAGCTGTGCTGTGAGTTCAGGGAGGAAGCCCAGTGCTCTCCACTTTAAGCCTAGCTTGGCAAGGCACAAGGCAAGCATCAGATGTTGAGGGGTGCTTTAGGACCAGTGCTCCTGTCCGTGTCTTTAACCTTGGCCAGGGGCTTCCCAAAGAGGCTGCATCTGTGTCTGCCGTTCTTACACCTCATTCCATCCTTGCACAGTTGCTCTCCCCATAATCGTCTTAGCAGGATCATTCGTCAGGAAGATGGAGGAGCTGGGATATGCCTTCTGCCTGTCAGTGCCCTGTGCAGTTTTCTTTCCTGCAGTGGCTGTACTGGATGATATGGCAGCACCCTGAGCCCAGGAGCAACCAGGCAGGAGGTGAAGCTCTTCAGCTTGACAGGTCCCAGAGCCCCATATGGTCAAGTTTGTCTCTTGCTTGGCCAAGGACTTGGGCAACAAACCCACTGCTGGGTTGGTAAGCCCAGAGATTCAGTGGTGCACTGATGCAGAGTGAATCATGTTGACAACCCTCTCAAAGCAAAAGGGCAGCTCTACATCAACATGGAGTGGATAACATTGGCTGGTGAAACTAATGAGTTTGTTGAAAGCATGGAGCTATGGAGTTTAACTGTATCTTGTAGATGTTGGGAGTTCAGGCAAGTCCCTTGTGATGCTAACTGCTCTGGGAGTGTTCCAGTAAGCTGTTGTGCACTGTCCCTAAAGCACAGCTTGCTCCTGATGACAACCCAGCTTTCTATGTCTGATTGCTACAGCAGTTCTAGCATAACAGCATTTGAGGCATACTTTGCTACTCTGAAAGGTTCTAGCACAGCATGGAGATGGGCAGAAAATGCTCCCTCTGCCATTCTTTAAGATCTACCTGCCTTGTTAATGTTAGAAAGGGCCCTCTGAGCTCCTCATCCTTCATCTGGAGTAGATGGAGATGATCCAGAGATGAGAAATAAGGGTCACTGGAAAGCTAGACACCATGGACTGCAGTGAAAGGCTGAAAGAATAGAGACTATCTAGCAGACCAAGCAGAGACTAAGTAATGACATTAAAATATATTTAAGACAGATGCAGATGGGGATTAACTCCTCTGCATGCTTAGGGCTAGAAGATGCAAGTTGAAGTCTTGCGAGCAGAAAGTGTGGTGAATGAAGCATGATTGTGTCAGGGTCAAGGGATTGTCATCAGTGGACACCTTCAATAACCCAAGTGTGGAATTTGCTTCTGAAGACCTGCTGGAATGCAGAGTACAGTAGTGATCTCACAGAAGTTCTCTCTACTGAAGCTGAGGAAAAGCAACATAATTGCTGGTTCTGATAAAATGAAGTCAGTTGTGCAACGCCTGCTGCATTGCCCAGAGCGTGTGCCTCGTTGCAGGAACAATAAAGCTAATTCTAGATCTCACTACAGTCCTAAGCCCTGAATCACCGGGCAGTGGCAGGATCAGGGAGGCACTCCCAGAGACGGAGGCAGCCCCACACATATGCTAAGCCCCAACCTGCAAGGCTAACAGGAACCTGTGGACGAGTTGAGACTAGCTCTTTCTCAGGCACAGCAGCCCTGGGTGAGCAGCCTCCCTGGCTCAGTCAGCCTCCCTGGCTGGCAGTGTCACCCACCTTTCTTCATGTCCTGGGAAAGGCAGCTACACACCCACGGGAGCAAAATAAACCCACAGCTGGCTAATTGCAGTGACTTCATGGCAGGGCTCTGAGCATGCCTGGTGTGAACGAGCTGCCTCCAGGCAGGTGATGGAGGTGCTGAGTCTGCTGAGGTGTCCCCATGCTCACAGGGGATGCCAGTGTGCAGCACTGGTGTGCTGTTTTGAGGGGCCAGTGCTGCTTTTCCTCTTCTCCGGTAGCTCCTGAAGCTGCTGGTAGCACAGGCAGCAAAGGAATAGCTGGAAGCAGAAGTGCAAGGAATTCTACATGGCTGGGTGACAGTAGGAGCCCCTGAAGGGGCACGGGGTACCCTGTCTGGCTGGCGGGACTCTGTGTGCCCCAGGCAGGACCATAGGCGTGGTGATGAGTCAGGCTCCATCCCAGTCCCTTTAGGCCTTCCTGTTTTACAAGCTTTAAGGACTTACAGCAAAGCTGTGGTCAGCTCTGTTGCAATTGCACAGAGTGTGCTTGTGTAAGCTGACAGTGAAGGAGCAAGAGGCAGCTATCGTTTCTCCCCCTCCCAGGAGCACACGCCTTGTCTGCAGGACTGTGGCTGAGCCTCAGCCTCCAGGCAGCCGAGGGGACATGGCAGAGTCTCTCTTGGCAGCTCTGTGGATGTACCTGCTCCTTTGAGGTATATAAACCACTGCAAGTTGGGCAAGTCCAATGTCCCCTGGGAAAACAAATTCCTGATGCAGGAGCATCTTGCCAGTGGCTCTTCTCTGCCCTGATCTTTGGGGCATGAAGAGATGTGTGCAAGGGGGGCTTTGCATGTGCAAGTAAGTGGGCTGTATGTAATGCAATCAGCTTCCTGTCCCAAGAGCACACTGAGAGCAGAGCTGGTCCTGGGGAAACTAGCACAGACTCTCGGGGATTGACAAAAGCGGAAAGGAGGTACTGACAGCTGGCCAAGTGGTGGTGGATGTCAGAAGGAAATGGTTAGTGAGATAAAAGATGTGTTTAATAACCCTGCCAGGCAACAGCTCCCAGAGTGCTCCTGCCCAGAGCTGTCTGTGTGTGGAGGGAGTGTGGTATGTGAAACCAGGGCTGGGGTCCTGGCTTCTTGCAGTGCCCCAGGCTCCATGAACTTGTGGCCTTGGGTCACTGGGCTGAGACCTTGCATTTGATCTTGCTATCCAGATGATGCCTGGCTTGTACATATCCCTGAGATCTCCATAGCAGCGTTGACTCAAATGGTGAGGGGCTGTGCATGTAAAACAGTTCAATAGGATTTCCCCTATGAGGATGGGCTGAGAGAGTTGGGATGTTCAGCCTGGAGAAGAGAAGGCTCTGAGGACACCTTATAGAGGCCTTCCAGTACTTGAAGGGGGCACACAGGAAAGCCAGAGAGAGAGACACTTTATCAGAGCAGGTAGTGATAAGACAAGGACTAATGGTTTTAAACTGAAACAAGGTAGATTTAGATGAGAAATTAGGAAGAAATTCTTTACGGGGCGGGGTGGTGGTGAGACACTGATACAGATTGCTCAGAGAGGTTGTGGATGCCCCATCCCTGGAAGTGATCCGATTTGGATGGGGCTTTGAGCAACCTGGTCTGGTGGAAGATGTCCCTGCCCATGGCATGGGGGTTGGAACTAGATGTCCTTTAATGTCCCTTTAAACCCAAACCATTCTATGAAGCTATGATTTCCCTGTTGTAAGGACTCAGGAGCCCCAGGTTGCTGAGCTCCCATGTGTTATGTGGTCCTCCTCATTAGGATGAGCCATCCCCAGGTGCCATGTACACTGTGGGGCTGCTGTGCCCTTCCCTAGGATGGTGTGGCTCTCACACTGCCATTTAATAGCTCTGCATCGGACACAGCCTGGGGGGCTTTACCATCTCCCAGGCAGAGGGATGCAGAGCCTGGCAAGAGCTGGGTGCAGAGGGCTCCTGCAGATGTTGGGGGATCCTCAGATTCTTTACCGGTCATCGGTTAACCATGGAAAACCACCTTGCCAAACAAACCTGGTTTCATTCCTTGAGATGACAAGTCTGCTCCAGGGAAAGGCAGAGTTGTCCCTGGCTTATTGTGTGGTGGGTGTCCAGGGGAGTGAGTGGCAGTGTTGGTACAGTGCCTGGTGAGGCAGCCCAGGCTATCCAAATGCTGGTGAATCATCAACAAAAGGCTGCTGGGTTTCTGTGGGGATACCTGCCAGGCACTGCGATGATAATCAGCTTGATCAATGGTCTTGAAATGAATCCCGTTACCACTGATAAAGTTTGAGGGTGGCAAGTGGATGTACATAGTAGTAAGTGACAGGACTGTTCCTTCCCCCAGATTCACAAATTAATTACTTTGCATTTAATTTTAAAGCAATTTTTGCATTAAACAGAATTTTGTTGCAACGTGGCCTTTTAATCGGGCAAATTCTAAACCATTCCTAATAGTTAATTGTCCCCTTCACTAGCCACTACTCCACCAAGCTCAGTGTTACCCAATTTTTTTCTCAGTAAACATTTCTTGTTACTGTGGGCCTTCCACTCACCTATGTGGATCCCCCACTACAAAGGCCACTGGCAGTATAGCACCTACCTAACAAGCACAGTTGGTATTGATGCATCTGGTGTGTCCTTAGCAATGCAGGAATGTAAACAGGCTGCCTTGGCATGCTGAGCTAATTATTCTGGGACAACATGAGAAGTAGATCTGGAAAGACCTTTGACAGTAGCTATGGTTGTCCTTGTTCCATGGAGAACCGATTATTCCATCCCTCTTTGTGGGAATGTCATGATCTATGTGAATGCTGTTATCATTACCTCCTGCCAGGTTTCAAGTAAGGATGTCATGCCAATGGTGTTGATCTGAATCAACCAGACGTGATTGTGCTGAAAGACAACAATTGCATAGCAATATCTGCCTTCCCTGAGACAAGGTTGATCACTACTATATGCATTTTAAAGTCTTTAGTACTTTGCAGACAGGATCAAAATTAACTTTTCTGATAGTTTTTTTTTAGTCTTATCAGTAATCTAGAGCTTTCTAGGTGAACCAGTTTATCTTCTTAATGATTTGAGTGATTTCTGTCCCTCAGTCCCTTGGAATTACTCCAGTTTTCCCAGCTCTCTTAAAAATTTCCATTAGCAGCTCAGTAAGACCCTCAGTGAGGTCCATTAATACTCTCAGTGCAGGCCTGACGAATGGAAAATGTCAATTTTAGCAGGTGATGCTTTACACACTGGTTTGTTACAGATGGCATCCAAATTACAGCCTTCTCCATTGCATCCACAGTGTTGCTCTGGTATTTAGGCACCAATGGGTATGGAAAACAGCAAAAGGCTGCTTACTGGCATCCTTTTATATTTTTCCTTGTTTTCTTCTAAAGCAAATGCATTCACTCCATCTCCTTTTTCATTTCACCTTGTTTGGCTCATATTTCATCTTTGAGCCATGCCTAGCAAGAAAGCAATGGGCCAAGGCTGAGCATGTACCTGGAGGGTGTGGTAAAGACCAGGCAGCTGGTAACCCCAGTCCTACAGTGCAGGAAATCCTGACCAAGCCAGATAGACACAACAGTCTTGCTGCTTGCTTGTGTTGGGGTGCATGAGTGAAAGCAGGTTTTGCTTTGCAATAAAATCCCTTCCTGTCCTGTGTCAGCTGCAGCTTCTGCTCCCCTCTGTGGCTGAAGGGCTCCCAAGCATTTGGAGGAGGGGTGTGGTATCAATCTTTTCATTGCACCCAATATCCCTCCCCTTGGGGTCAGATCCAGACCAGGCAGCCACCAGCCTCACTCATGGGTTGTTGTGGGGTGCCCTGTTCCCGAGCATCATGGGATTCTTCAGGTTCTGCAGCCCACTGTATTCCCAACCATGTGTTGGGATGGGGTGAAGCCCTTGCTGCCATTAAGCATAGCTGCTGCCCTGGCCCATGCGTGTGCTCGTCATGGATAACCTATTCAGTCATGGGCTTCTGCTGCCTCTGTCAGCCTCTGACTGTTGATTTAAAATCTGCAAGAACCTCAGTTTTGGCTGGGGCAGCAGCCCCAGTGTCAGCGCAGACAAGCATTCCTGCAGGGCAGCACCTGGGGTGCACAGCCTGTATCTATTACATTGCTGAACCCAGCCCAAAGTCATTGCCCTGCTTCAATGAAACTCACCCTTTGCTTTTTCTTACTTGTCTGTCCTGCTACG
>JANHGN010005708.1:0-67583 GCA_024605025.1 Megaceryle maxima | reverse complement strand
AGCCTATACTGGTGCTTGGGATTGCTCCAACCCAGATGGAGGACCTTGCATTTGGCCTTGTTGAACTTCATGAGGTTAGCATGGGCCCACCTCTCCAGCTTGTCAAGGTCCTTCTGGATGGCATCCCTTCCCTCCAGCGTGTCAGCCGCCCCACACACCTTGGTGTCATCAGCAAACTTGCTGAGGGTGTGCTTCTGTGGCTTGTACCATTTCTGTCTGAAATAAATCTTAAAGTCTTAATCTGAATTTTCATTCTTCAACTCATCTGGACTAAACTGCACCCTGTTTGCTCTCCCCTAAAACCCAAACAGTTTACTGGGACAAAACCAACATTTGCCCCAACAAGTTAAGGGCTTAGAGTTCTTTTTCCCCTCTTACCTGCATGTATATTTCTTCTATTAAGAGGTCTCATCTCTGGTAGCTCTGCAAGCCTTTGACGTTGGCACTTCAGACTGAAAAAATGCCACAAGTTTCATATAGAAGCCCAATTTGCTTTAAATGCTGCAATCTAATCTAGACTTTTTTCTTCATACATACTTCAAACTATCAGAGCAATGATAAAAGCCTCTGCAAATCATGAAAATACTTTATCACATCAGGCAATGTGCCTGAAGTTCTTCTATTGCGTATTTCAAAGCTAATACTGTCTTGGTAGCTATTGCTTGCCGAAGCCTGCTTTAAGCTTAAATGGCAGGTGTATTAGTCCTGAAAGGCAGCCTACCCAGTGAATCTCAGCAAAAAAAATGTATTGTGGGCAAAGAAAAAGCAACTTCTTTATGCTATAGCTTAGAAGTACCATATCTTCCTTTCTCATGACTAGCAAACCTGGCTAGTCTCTGTGGAGGAGACTTGAGACAGGCTGAGTATGGTTTGACCTGTGGAATGCCATGGAACAGACAAATTAACTGAGATATATGTTGGGAAGGTCTGCACTAGACCAGTCAGATGAGGTAAGTAAAGCAGTGTCACTTTCTGTTTTGGGAGACTTTCCTATCTCAAGAAAGGTTGAAAACCTGGAATGGAGATGTGTATCTCCCTGCAATTCAAAGTAAAGCATCTGTTCTTGAGGATATGCATGTATCTTTTTCACCTTGCCTCTCAAAAGTTCTTCGGAGCTACTTTCAGCAGTTCCCTTGACCATCATGACTTTCTGAACCCTGTTCACAGTGCATAGCTTTTCTTGGGCACAGCGAATGATTACATCTCTGAATAGCTGTCTTTCAGAGATCTGAGATGCTCCTTGTGTCTTTAATCATCAGACAGAAGTTTTCAAGTTCTTCCTGGCTGCTATCAGATACTTCTCCAAAGTGTTTTTTTCAGTGGAATGGACAGTTCGGTTTGCATCTGATTCTCTCAAGATGATGAACAGGGCTGTTACTCAAACCCACAAGAACTGTTTTTCTGTTCAGTGCTAGTTAGGCAAGACATTCTGCTGGCAGTGGTAAAACCAGGTGTTACTGTGCAACTGGTCAAGGCTCACATATTTAGATATCCTATATCAAAAAAGGTGTTTATTTTTCACTATTATCATGACTCTTTTTACAACATATGCCATGAAAGAGTGGAAAGTTTGAAATCCTCTCTTGTGCCAATTTTCTCATTACCATGCAGTCTTTGGAACAGCTCAAGGATTATGGATTTCCACTACAGTAAACAGTTCTATTTAGTGAAAATTCTGGGAAATTTTTCATTAAATGAAGCTGTCATTTGCCTCTGAATCCAAGTCTTCTCTTAAGATCAAGTTCATACTGCATCTTAATCCTTTCTGACTTTTGGTTGGGGTAGGATAGGAGTTCTAAAAGCTTATTTTGACAAATTCTGGTTTCACACACCCCCAATTTCTGTGTTCTTTCGGTTCATCTGGTAGGGCAAGTTTCAAGTCAGCCAGCAATGATTTGACTGCATCTCTGTTGTGCTGCAACTGTGTTCTAGCAGAACACTACTGATTACAGCTGCTCAGAGATGCACTTCATGCATCACACATTTCTTTTTTTTTTTTTTCTTAAATATACATCAAGGAACTTAGAACTAGCATGCACACAGATTGAGACTGTAATGACTAATGTTCCAAAGGCCTGTTTTCCAGTGTAGGGATTAGCACTTAGTGGACACACAGAAAATAAAATCCTCCCCAGCATTTTGCTTTTGCATACTTAGAGTACATCCACTGGAAATGGTAAAACTGGTGAATGAATTTCACTACAGTGATTAGCTGCACACATTAAACCTAGCAGAAAGTTAAGAGTTCATAGTTGGAGGAGTGGGGAGAAGCCACTTGTGTACTTCTGTGGTTGAATGTAGTGGGATTTAAGAAGCTTGAAAGGAAACCTCTATCTCCTGCTGAGAAACAGAGTAAAATAAAAAGAATTATAGAACCTTTGAGAATAACTTTCAGTAGAGAAATTAGGATAAAATCCTGTCCCAATTTAAATAAAATTCTGTTGAGCAGGGTTCTATCCAGCATACAGATTTCCAGCTTCCTTTCACTAAAGCCTAAAAAAAGATTAAAGCTCCATGGCAACTGCTATCTTAACTCCTGACAGCTGTAGTATAAATTACATCTTGGAAAAACCTAATACTGAAAGTCCTATTTAGGTCACCAGTCAGGCTAGGAAATGGTAGGCTTATAGATACCCCCTAAACTTCATTTTGCCCCTGCATGGTCTCAGTGAGGCAAAGATTCTTGTGGGAGGCAAACTGAACACTATATATGCTATATGAATTTAGAAATCTGTCAAGTTCTAGGTGTGCAAATATATATACTTTTGTGGAAAAGACTACGATTTACTTGCAAAGGTAGCTAACCTTGCAGTGAGGAATACTGCAAAGTTCATCTGGGAGACAGCAGCCCAGACAGGTAGAATGTGGGGTCACCACAGTATCCACATTTGCTGTCAGTGGAGGAACAGTATTGGTTGGTTAGTTTATTTAATGGAGAAGGGAGAGAGATGGACAGAGGCCGTGCAATTCATTCGTGTGCCCACAGGTGCTTCAGCATTCCTGCTTGTAGGAATGTAGCCACAGTAGCCACATGTCCCTTTTGGGTTTGTATGGAACTACTGCTTTCTTGCTGCTTGAGGTTGACTACAAGTAGGTTATTTTCAGTAGTGGAAATTAATATAAGTGGACATGAAAAGTCTAGAGTAAAGTGAACCTGTGCTAAACAACAAAACCCCCAAAATTTCTGCTATTTGCATGAAGATTATCTGGTACTGTTAGTTCTGCTTTCAGGTTCTTTGTTGATGATTTTGACCCTGTCATCTCTGGTCTATGTGCTTTTCAGGACTTGATGAATGACTTTAATTGTTGTCTGAGGAACATTTTATCATAGCCATTAAAATAGCCTAGTGCTGGAGACAGGGAGGGATTGGTAACTGGTATCATCAATCCTGCTCCCCAATGCCAGAATGAAAAGGGGCTGCATGATCCCTAGTCTGTCAGCTGCTCCTGGGCAGACATAATTATTCTGAGGCTCCTTTTTGACTTCATCAGAAAGCAAAGTTTCAGTCCTCAATATCCCATTTAAAAGGAGAAAGTACCCATAATTTCTCAAAAATAAACCCAAGGTAATGATGAAACCATAGCAGATTCGCAGCCTGCTGGATACCTACACTATTGCTACTTAAACAATTACAAGGCAAAGTTTCTAATACTAATGTCCTGTCTGTTACTGGAGAAGGATGAGAAATAGAACTGGATAAGCATTACAGAATCACGGAATAGTAGGGGTTGAAAGGGATCTCTGGAGATTGAGTCCAACCCCCCTGCCAGAGCAGGCTCACCTAGATTAGGTCACAAAGGAACATGTCCAGGTGGGTTTTGAAAGTGTCTAGAGAAGGAGATTCCACAACCTTTCTGGGCAGCCTGTTACAGTGCTCTGTCACCCTCACAGTGAAGCTTTTCCTCCTGTTCAGGTGGAGCTTACTGTGTTCCAGTTTATGCCCATTGCTCCTTGTTCTATCACACACTTATTACCTGTATAATAATCAGTTTTACAGACCTGTAAGTAGAACTGCTTTTGCCCTTTGCCCTTTCCTCCAGTAGCTGGAGTTTGCTGATCACAGTATGACATACACCTTCATAACCTGGAATATTGGTATGCTGATGTTCATGTGGACCCCAAACTTTTAGTCTGTGGATAGATAATAAAAACATACTCAAATACATATAGATAGTAAATTCTATAAGAAAAAAAAAAAAAAGGTTTTTCCCCAAAGGTGTAATAGCAAACTATTGTATTGTCAGCTTAACACTGAGTTGTGTTAAGTTGACCAGTAGAGCTGGACATGGGATGCAAGATAATCTCACTGTTAAAATGGCTTTGAGAGGCTTTTTACAAAGTTTGACAAAGGAGAAATGACTTGGATTTCTGAGTATCAATTAGACCATCTGCAATTCTGCATTGGTGATGAACTCTTCATAAAACTTGTAATAATTGAAAAAATACAGAAACAGATCATGGAGAATTTTCTAAATAAAAACACATACTTTGTTGGCTATGGTTTTCAATGCAGTAGTCAGTAATCTAATGCTAAAGTATACTGGAGTGGCAAATTCATCTATGTTATGATTAGGTTTTATTTCACAACAAAAAGTAAAAATAATTTTGAGTTGTTCCCCTCATACACCATTAAAATATTTGTAGTAAACTGTGAAGGAACTTCTGGATGATTTGATGTAAAAAAAACATTGCAATAAAATTTACAATTAGCATGCCAGAACCATTCTAAAGTCCACTTCAGAAGATATACCTCCTTGTTCCCAAAGCACTGCCAGATCAGGTAAGTTGAGTATGTGTTCATTCTTAGACTCATGCAGCAGTTGTCCCTGTTTGCCGTGGGGAGTGTACTTAATGCATTAGCTGATGAAGCTTTACAAACCATGAGGCTTGTCTTCCTGTAAACATGCTATGCACTTTTGAGTGCTTGAGGATAAAATATCATGCTTCCTTGAAAAGCAACATTTTAATATTTAAATCTTTCTTTAGAGAAATCCTGAGTGTTATGTCACACACTTGTGGCTGTTGCCATGGAGACAGAGTTGGTTTGGGAGAAGCTGGTCAGGCGTAAGTCTCATACTTAATAAATTTTTTTTGCTAACACCTCTCTTGTACTTAATGACTTGTCATCTGTACTTGCTGGTACGAAGCACAACAGCAGAGAAGAAAGCACCCACAGATTTCAAAGGCTTGACTTTTTAGAGTGCACCAGAGTAACTGAACTGCAGCTTCAGTAACTGTCAACTGTAAAAGGCTGTTAAAACTTCAAATTTCTTCTCAGATCATTGAATTCTAACCTTTTCTTAATAGTTCAAATCATGCAAGTCCCTTACAGGAGGAATGTTCTGACTGCAGCCAGAAACATCTCTGCATCTATTCTGTTTCTGGATAAAGAATTTTTAAAATAAATAAATAAAAATCCCCATATTTTTGAATATAGCCTCTAGACAGAAGCTTCTTCAAAAAACTCAGTAGGAAAAAGTTGTTATTAAATTAAGATCGTGTTAGTATGCTTGCCAAAACAACAGATCATTTGATAAGGCTCCTTCTTAGGCCTTATGGCCAAAGTAAATCTGTATATAAAGATATGTAATATGTGCCCAGATTATAGTCCTAGTTTTCCTTCTCACTAAACTAAGCACAGCTTCTAAATGGAATTTGATGAATATAAAAATTACATACTTCCATTCAATTTTTTATAGCTGAAGCTAAGTTCTGCTGACTGTGCTTTTAACCACCTTTTATTTGCCTACTGATATAAAATGATACTTTCTAATAGCTTGCATCTTTCTTCTGCCTATTTCTCAAAAGGTGTTTTGCAAACACACTCTTCAGCAAATGCTTCACCTTCTATTCAGCAGCCTGAATAATTGGTAAGACTGAGGTGTGTCCTGGTTTGAGCGAGAACAGAACTAATTCTGTTCAGTGAGTTTACTTTTCAGCTCAGTTCTTCTAACCGCGTTTTCTGAGGTTAGCAGCCTGTTTTTGCAGACAGTGTCTGCTTCTGGCAGTGATAACACCCTGTGTTTAGAGTTACTACCAAGGACTGGCATTCAGACCAAGGCCAGTGCTGGATCTTACATACTATGTTGGGGGGTGCAGAAAGCAAAAGGCTGCACCTGCAGTCAGGAGTGGACAGAACAGGTGAGCCTAAACTGACCAATGAGGTATTCCTATACATATACATCATATTCTGTATAAAGTTGGGGGATCACAAGGGTCAAGTTCTCTTTTTCAATGGCTGGCATCCCAGCAGGACTCCATTCTTTCTGCTTTTGATCCCAGTCTGTGTGTTCTTGAATCCATTTCCCCAGTCCAGCTCCTGACCCCAGTTCCCATCTGATGCTGGGCCGTCTGGGACTTCACAGCATCAGAGGTGACAATGATGCAACTGCCATGGTGGGAGGGTTGGTTCGATACTGGGTTTTAATATATTTGTATAGATTTAATTTTTGTTATTATTATTTTCCTAAAGCTGTTACAGCTGTATTTTCTTATCACTAAGTCTCTCCCCCTTATTCCCCTTCTCTTCCCCTTTGGGGAGGGAGAAGGGTTAACAGAGCAAACGGCCATGACTCTAAACTGTGACCGGGTGCAATTTTAAATTGTGCCCTTGGCAAAATATGGAATCTACACAAAGCAGGTTGTCTCCATTCAAAAGCTGTCTCTACTGAAAAAAGAAAAAAAAGTCATGAACACATAATGACATTGAAACTGTTTACTTTTTGCCTTGCATAGTGAAAATGAGGAGAGACACTGGGTACAAGCTCCTGAACTAAAGCCAGTCATGTAAATACTGAATAATGAGATGGCACTAAGCTCATTCTTGTAAGAAAATGTACAAATTTTTACTGAAGGCTTAAATGCATCAACTGAAAGCATCTAAGGTGTCCTAGTTGTAGTCATCAAATTCAAGGCCCTGAAACACAGCCAACCTTCTGCTTGGTCAGGATTCTTAAAACTCCATGGGAAGTAACTGAAGCAATAACTGTGGTATTGCTATTTCTGCCATGCTTCTGAACTATGTAGGAAGATAAAATATTTCATGGAGTATTTTAAGTTTCAGTTGAGGATGGTGTTGATATAAAGAACCATTAAAATAGACTGTATAATATCTTTGGCATAGTTTTATTTCAGTGTATTGTTAAAGAGTTTAACTGTTTAAACCTTAAGTAAGACCCATCAAAGATCACCATGTATGTTGTTATATGTGGGAAGATCATGGAACAGCATAGCTACAGAGGCTGACTGGACTTGAGTAGCTCTAAGTAAATGGCATGCATAGCTTCACCCGGTTGTCTCATAACTACTGTGGAAGCCTTAAAAACACTATGTTTCTTATAAGTCTTATTTTGAGATGAATATACACTGGAATCTTACTTAGTTGGGGATGGATGGCTGCTTTTATCACTAAATTTTTCACTAGATCACTTTGTTTGATGCTTGGGCTTCTAAATTGTACCTTCTTCAACACAGAGTCTCCCCAGTGTTGTTTGTGAGACTGTGACTAGATTTTTACTCCAGAGTGGAATGATCATCATCTACTTTAGCTGGGAAAAGAGAGGGACATTCACAAACAGTCATACTTAAAACCTGAGTCCCATATAAAAAGAGCACTGCTTAATAAAGATGACACACAAAAAAGCCTAATTTCAAACAATTCATCCATCTTTTCAGTAATGACTGCCTCCTGCTCATTTCCAGTTTAGAAGATCAGAAAATGTAAACGGAGTCTAATATATTTGTCATTCTAAACCATCAGTTATCAGTCATTTGTTGCCTTTCTTGAGGTAGCAAAAACCTGGCATGATAACCAACCACAGTTTTATTGTACTTAGTGAAAGGATGAGAGTGAGTGGAAGAAAATTATGTAAGAGTAATTTTGTTTGAAAAGATAAAGTAATTTTTATAAACATTATAAATCCTTAACTTATCAGCAGATGTACAAAATCTATTAACTTATTCTTTGCATTTCATTAAGTTACTTTATCAGCATTAGCCAGCTTCCTCATTTTTCCCTTCTGAGCAAGTGATTCAGTAGAGGAACTTGATGATTGTGGAGCATACCATTCATGTAATAACAAAAGAGGAACATACTCAGGACTTTACCCATTTTCCATCATGATTCCAAAACCAGTTCTACAGGCATCGTGTGTAATTGTCAAGAATTACACATCTGGTTCATTTTCCAATAATTTTTAAACCTAAAATTTAGAAAAATACTAATTTTAAGTATCAGATAAGCACCTCTACTATTAATTTAATATCAGTCTTAAGGAATAGCACTTTAATCATTATTTAATATAGTACAATAATCAGAGACAATAAAAAAACCCTAGGATTTGAAGCGAGTAAGATCAACATGTCACTGATTTTGTGTCATTGCAAAAAGAACCAGTGTCTTGTGAGATGAATAAACAGGAACACTGTTTTAAGACATGTTAGGTAATTATATATTATTCAGTTTTGGAAACTACACTTCAGGGTGGAGGGACCTCAAAAAAGCAACAAGATAGAGCAGAGGCGTAGAAGACAATGACTTCTAATGAAAAATAGAACAAAGTTAGAAACAAGAGGACTGAAATCAGTAGTCCTCAGTAACGTAAAAGTTTGCTTCCAAGAAGAAAGGGACAATCAAGGTGAAAAGGACAATAATTTATGTCCTTCAGATGGAGCACTGAAGGTTTAAATAAGACACTAGAGAGAAAACAAAACAAAAAAGAACTGTCCAACCATAATGATAGTGAAGCACTGGCATATATTACTTTGGAAAGTAAAGATCTCCAGTGATGAAGATGCTACAAGACAGGCTAGACAGTTACGTCAGCATTGGTTTAATTATAACTGATCCTGCCCTTTGGCAGGGGAAATGGATTGGGTCAGCAGTTCTTGAGCTGTGGGATGGCGCTGATGTATCCTTGGAGGCCCGGACAAGGCTTCAGAAGAATTTAATCTGATATTTCTCCTTCCTGCATTTTTCCCTGAAAATTCTCTCTGAAAATCACTAGAATAATGTAGTACTTACTGTCAGCCATCAGATCTACCCCACCTAAGGGCATGCTTTGATTATCACTAGTGGCCAGCTGGGTGGACACTTGTTGCATGTCCTTGCATTCCTCTGTGTTGAAAGGTTATGTTACCACAGCAGCACAAAGTGCCACTGGGGGAAGGCTCACCTTTCTCATCTCAGAGTCATCCAGATCCACAACTGAGGAACATTTACAGGCACAGGATGTGAGGAATAGTGCAATTTCCCAGGGGCATTGAGGTCAGGATCAGGGAAAGAAAACTTCTAATGATACCCATTGATTCAGGTGACAGCTGCAGAACACAACTACCCAGGGACAAGATTCTAGATGTTGTACAGAAGTACCACCTATTTGCTGGAGTGAAAACAGGGATGTTTGTATATGAAGGGCCTATCCTATTATAGTAGAAAGATGGGCCAAATAATAATAAATTTCAATACTGTTGAAATAAATTATTTCCTAAATGGATTTCCAGCTCTGCTTTCTACCTGTTGCATGTGTATTTAATTAACAATAAAATAATTATATTTTACACACTCATAGAAAATCTGACCAATGTTCAGGCATTTTGAGCACAAACCTGGATACTATGCTTTGGTCTACCTATTCAGGAAATACTGGAATAGTATTTCACGGTATTTTCTTTGATAAGTATTAATTTTTGGTGGAAGGCACTGGCAAAATGAATACAAGGAATTTTTAGCAATGACAGAACATGTTCAGTAAGTAATCCTCACTGTGCTGATCATTTCTGAGTAGTTTCATGCAAATATTCACCATCCAAAGTCCTGTTTATTTTTATTAAAACCACACCTATCAGTCATTTTTCAACATGAAAAGTGCATTTAAGCTTACAAAAAAATAGTACCTACTGTTCCGGTGTCTAAGTTCCACAGCATGATATAGTCAGTTTTCTCTTCTTCAGTGTAGCTGGGTGGCATCAGAAAGTGGCCAATGTAGGTTGAGGCAATAGTGTATAGAAAGATGATGGATGAGCTGGTTTCAAGATGACAGAGTTGGCACAGGGCTTGCAAAATGGAACTCAGAGAGATGGTGTGCATCATATGTTCATACATATGAGGAAACTGTTACCTAGAGAGCAAGAGATCATCTAGCAAGTCAGTCACAAGCTCAAGAACTTTTCTGCAGATTTATGTCAGCACTTTTAAATCTCATTTCTATCTAATTAAAAATACGTATCCTTTTCTCAGTCCTAGTGTATTTATTTATGTAAGTATTTAAGTGGCATTGGTGTTGGTCAACGAACCTCTAGACATAAGTCCTTTCATATGGACATATAAATTATTACATATGCACTTGTAATAACTTCTCCAGCTGATCTGTCTGTTGGCACAATGCAGTGATGTCTGAGAAGATTAAGGTAAATCATGCAAATGAGCACAGAACTAAGAATATCTACAGTAAATCTGTAGGATTAGGATAGGAAACTGTTCTTAGTAAAGCAAAACACAGCCCACCAGTGATACTTCATATATGCAGATGATAGTAAATAGCAAAGGTTATTAATGAACTTTTCAAACTTGTGGAAAAAAAGAATTTCTGTTTACAACACAATAAAACTGTAATAAGAATTTTACAATTTAAAATTTGATCTTTAGGGGAAAAAAATAGAATTTCCAATTAGAAAATCAATCATCCGCATAAATTTAGCAATCAAAACTTGCACTTAGTTATGATTATGACCCCAGAACACTTACCTATTCAAGACCTTCCTGGTACCCGATGATAACGGAAATTATGGAGTGAGAACAAGATTTAGAAATAAGTGACATAATAGTAATAAAAAATAACTTTAATTAGGACAAAATAGCTTATCAGCATTTTAACAGTTGTTACATAACACATCCATCAGTCAGCAGAACAATTTTTTTTTTTTTGCGAGAAACTGTGTACACATGATACATTAGGGTGTTGTTTCCCACTTTTTTTCATCTCCAATAAGCAAGTACTGAACACTGCCATTATGTTTCTCACTAATAAGTTCCTCTTTTCCCATTTCTTGTCTTACCACTTTCTCCGATCTCCTTTCCTGTCTTAAATTCCTTCCCTTTCCCATGGGGTCCAAAGTTCTGAAAAAATACTAAATTTTGACATTTGTCACCTGATACAACCTTTTGATTACATCCATTGAAGCAAAATTCCTCAAAAGGTAGGATGCAAAATTTACCTAATAGGTGATCACTACAATTTAAGGCTTCTGGAAAATCCTACTTCCTTTTCATCTTTTGTATATTGTGACCAGGTGGTGATAGAATGCACTTTGAATAATCACTATGAATGGCAATGGTGGATTCAAGATAAATTCCTAGATAAATTCCTTGTATTTACTCAAAAGTCAAAATAGGCTGTCTGAAACTCCAGACTTGAAGAGATGAATGGAAAGTAGTGAGGCAAACTGTGAGCGTGCTTACCTTCTGTTCACCAAGGACCGCCTGACAAATGGACAAAATTTACAGGTTACAGATGGAGAAAAGACTGAAAACTACTGGTTTAGACTGATGTCTAGAGAAATAGTAAGCCTACTTAAATAGTATTTAAGTGAGCAGAGTCACAATTCCTCCTCCTCACTTCCCAGGCAGCAAGGGTCACTAATTCATGCAGTTGAAGGAATATAATAGTTGTACATCACTCTGGTCTTCATCTCATTGATGTCCCTGCTTCAAGACAAGGACACTCTGCTTTTAAGGAAGGTTCCAATGACCATTTATTTAGTTCAATAATTCATATTTCAGTACAGATCCACGGCCTGGACAACCAGTGTTTCAGCTCCATCTCTTGCAGTGCTACAGAAGTTAAAGTTGTCACCTGTCGCTCCCTTGCTCATTCTCCTTTTGGGTGGAGTCTCCTGGTACAGGTCCCTGGAGGCCTTTGACAGAATAGGTTGCTCAGGAGTTTTCTTTGTATTCTGGCTCGGTCAACCCTTTACAAATACAGTCTTTAAATTCCCAATGACAAAAAGATCCCTGGCACAACATTGGGATTCTTTGATATCACATGAGCCGTGTTCTGGGAACAGCACCAAAAGATCTTATCCAAACATTTCTCACAGACCTCACAAACGCTAGGGAAAACCAACTCAGTCCAACAGGCACAGGGAAAAACAAGATGCAACTTTCTGCTCCAGTGAGGTCTTTATTACTGTTAGAGGGTTTTATCCCCAGCAAGTGACTTCTTTTGTCTTCCTCCATTTCTGGAAAAGGGAAGCCTTAGCTCACAGTTCAGGTCCCACAGTAGCTTTGAAACTAAGAGGTACAGTTGACCTTAACCAGACTTAAAGTTTCTACTCAGATACAAAATATACTGTAAAGAATTGCTTATTTTCAGTTTTTAACTTTATTTAGAGACACTTCCATGAGTATCTGCTAGAATTTAAGAAAATGCCCATTATTATAATGACTACTGTGACTCAAAAAAATATGAAAAATTAAGACAGTTGACTGAACAATCATTCTATTCAACAGTTAATTGTACAGAGCATGAACATATGATCTGTTCTATGGGTAAAATGTTGTGGAGGATGCATCAGTGCCAGAAACAAACTCTTACCTGTTCTCAGAGAGGCCAAGCAGTAGTCTTCCCTCAAGAATCCTGGACTTTTACTTTGGCAAGGAACAATGCAATGACCTGACAAACTAACAAAGTGTAGTAAAAATATGAAGAAAACAAAAAACCACCTGGCCTGCTTTGTGTAATTAATTATCAAAGTAAATGTCTTGTTTAATTAGCTTTCACAGAAATGTGTCCTGGTTTGAGCTGGAACAGAATAATTCTGTTCAGTGATTTTATTTTTCAGCTCAGTTCTTCTAACTCTACTTTCTGAGGTTAGCAGCCTGTTTTCACAGACAGTGTCTGCTGCTGGCAGTGATAACACCCCATGTTTAGAGTTACTACCAAGGATTATTGTGCAGACCAAGGCCACTGCTGGATCTTGTGTACCACACTGGGGGGGTGCAGGAAAGCGAAAGGCTGCACCTGCAAGGGAGGAGTGGACAGGGCAGGTGACCCCAAACTGACCAACGAGGTATTCCAGCCCAGTTACATCATATTTGGTATAAAGCAAAAGGACTCTGTCTATTCTGCCTTTGATCCTGGTCTGTGTATTCCTGAATCCAGTACCAGAATCCAGCTCCTGAACACAGTTCCCATCTGCTGCCAGGCCCCGTGTGGGACTTCTCCAGTACTTGCTCCACAGCACCAGTGGTGATGGTGATGTAATTACCATTGGGGGTGGGGGTGTCATGCTGAGTTCGATACTGGTTTTGTGTATATATATATGTATGTATATATTCCATTTTATTATTATTTTCATTTTCATTCAAGCTGTTCTAGTTTCCTTTTCTAATCGATGTCTCTCCCTTATTCCCTTTCTCTTCCCATTTTGGTGAGAGAAAGGCATTGACAGGGAGCATCTATTATAGGTCTAGGCTTTTTTGCTATACATTTGTTGAAACACATTGTATAAATATGTCTACATCAAGGTGTTGCGAGGATGAGTCCTTTGGCTAACTCTTCATGTTCTATTTGTTTTTAACCGGCTGATTCCAGGAATGCTCAATATTGTGTTTATTTATGTTAGTTCTGAATCCTGCCCTTTGAAACAGCTTACAGTAAACAGCTTCAGAAACAGGTAAGTCAATTCAGGCACAAATTACAGAAAATTAGTGTATTTTGTCTGTTCTTTTTGTCAGAACTACCTTTTAAATGTTTCAGTCATGTTTTCAGATGCAACAATTGTGCTTGTCATGTTGTCTTATCTGCTACCTGCTCTGATCTGAAAGAATGGCAATGTTTAAACATCAAATACCTGTGTATTTTGAACTTGTCTGGGGCAATTCTGCATAGCCACCATGTCTCAAATTTCATTTGTCTTTTTCCCCTAGTTTGTAGTAACAGTCAAAAATTGGTCATTGATTTTTGCAGCCAGTTTCCATTGTCTCCACCATAAAAGGCTAAACAAGTTCACATTTAAGGTTAAATTAAAAAAACCCCACAACAACAGAAACAAAAACAAACAAAAAAACCCAAAACCCAAACACACCAACCCAAACAAATTTGTAGCACAGTAATAGAATATGCAATTAACACATGTGTCTTTTGTTGTTCTACTGAGACTATCTTGGGAGGTTGCTTCAATGGTCTACTTGAATTTTGCTGTCCATCTTTTTGGTAAGTACAAAGGCCAGGTACACAAACCTCTGCACTGGTGATCATTTCACTTTCTAGGTGAAACACGGGGTGCTGATCACTATGTATAACGCCTGATATGATCTGGCTTACAGAGAATGTAGAAATGAGAAAAATTTTCTCTCTGCAATTGTCTTACCACAACAACTGTGTTCAGAAGGAATGTTTCCTGGTATTTTTTTTGACTTGAGCTGCACAGGAATTAAGGACTTGGAAATTCCTTATTTGACTTTCATGACATCAAATATATGTTTGACTCTTGTATTATTTACAAGAAGATGTAAAATATATATTCAGTTCTAGAACTTTGATAATAGTATTCAGTTTACTGATGAAGTATTGAGATAGAAACAGAAGCTTAATTTCAGCACTGAAAATCCTATCTTTGCTTTCCAGAATGCAGAGATTTTTAGGATTAGAGAGTACATTTCAGTGATAAGGAGCAATCATAACCTTTGGAACTTAATGTAAATTCTCTTAAGGTTCCACAAAATTCACATGAAATTTAGTTCAGATCTCTTGTATTCTCACAACAATGAACACACTTGTTCACCACTTAAGCCCATCTCTTTTGTCACATGATTAATTTCAGCGCACTCAGGTCACTTCATAATTGTTTTTTTAACTACATGGCACATGTTTTTTCATTGAAATCTTGTAACATATGCTTATGTGAAATAGTAGGAAATTAAATAATGTACCATGGTAAAGTAGAAGATATTATGGAAACAGAATATGGAATGACAGTATCAATAGTTTGAGATTTCCATTTGCTTTACTAAAGTCCAAGTAGACAATGTCCACAGCTCTTCCCTTATCCACTAGGCACGTCATGTTGTTGTAGAAGGAGATCAAGTTAGTCAGGCAGGACCTGCCTTTCGTAAACCTATGCTGACTGGGCCTAATTACCTGGTTGCCTTGCATGTGCCATGTGATGGCACTCAAGATGACCTGCTCCATAACCTTCCCTGGCACCAAGGTCAGACTGATAGGTCTGCAGCTCCCAGGATCATCCTTTCAGATCTTCTTGTAGATGGGTGTCACATTTGCTAGCTTCCAGTCAACTGGGACCTCCCTGGTTAGCCAGGACTGTTAAATAATAGAGAGTGGCTTGGTGAGCACTTCTGCCAGCTCCTTTAGTATCCTTGGGTGGTTCTCATCCGGTCCCATAGACGTGCACATCTATGTGGCACAATAGGGCACTGATCATTTCCTCCCAGATTATAGGGGCTGCATTCTGCTCCCCATCCTCATCTTCCAGTTCAGAAAACTGGACCCTCAGGTAGCAACTGGCATTGCTGAGAAAAACTGAGGCAAAGTGGGCACTCAGCAGCTCGGCTTTTCCCTTGTCCTTGGTCACAAAGTTCCCTCCTGCATCCAGTAGAAGGTAGGGATTCTCCTTAGCTCTTCTTTTACTGTTAACATATTTATAAAAACACTTTTTATTATCTTTAATGGTGCTGGCCAGATTAAGTTCTAGCTGAGCTTTGGCCTTCCTGATTTTCTCTCTACATAACCTTGCAACAAATTAATCAATCAAAAAAACCCCCCAATTCTCCTTTATTTAACAAATGGCAACAGAAATGAAACCACTCACCTTCAAGATGAACTGAAAGTAACTTGGCCACATGCCTGTGGTCTTCAGATTCCAGAGTATTTTCTCAGTGGTATTAGAGTCTGGAATATGGCTGAATGCCACAAGATGATCAATGAAGCAGATGCTAATAAAATCATTGCAGCAACCCTGAAGAGTGCAAGAGTAGGCATAGGTACTAACACTGAAAAGTTCTATTTACATAATAGCTTGCTGCTCTGTAAGGAACAGCAGATCTGTTCATAGCAAAAGAGAAATTTCTGCCACACTACTACAGGCACTTTCAAAACAGCAACTGTGTTTAAATCTGTAACACTATCTGAAAAGAAAATGTCCTTTCTCAAGGATATTTTAGGGTCAAACTCACCTCAGCGTAAAGCAACAGCAGCCCTACTGACCCTTCTGAAAGTAAGGGAGCAATACATGCTCCTGGAACAGCTGTCAGTCATGATAGGATACAGGTGGCAGAGTCTAGAAAGTTTAATGAAGGTGTGAGAGATCTGAAACTCCTGCCTTCAGATGGAACACAGATGGGTGAAAAAGTTAGGGGTAAAAGCCCACATTTTTAGGAGACACCTAAAGTTGCTGGAAGGCTGTCAGTGTGACTTTAAAAAACTCCAGAAGAAATTAGAAAATATGCTCTTGAAGACCCCACAAGCCATGCAAATATTTTAAAAAATTGGGCACAGCTTCCTTTTCTAGAGAAGCAAGAATATAATTTCTAAATATTCATTACCTAAAGATCACAAGTAAGTAGTCAACAGTTACAGCTTCTCCCTGAACAGTGTCCACAGAGTCTAGGCACATCAACTTAACCACAGCTTCTTTGCTAGCGTTGAATACCATGGCTTCTCTCCTATTCCTGTACGAAAGAGTCAATTAAAACAGAGAAAACATACCTGTAGCCTTATTCTGTCACAGTAGGAAATAAAATTGGAAGCCTAAGAACATTTACAAGGAAGACTGAATTGCGTATGTGTATGCACAAGACAGTGTAAAAGGTATATGACAACATCAGGTCTATACTCTCAGAATCAACTAGATGAACAAGGTACAGAATAAACCCCAGATGTTGTGATGCAGCCTGATTTGGACTTTTTACACAAACCATGACATCACTGGGAGGGAGAAGATTGGAAGGGTAATCTTGCTGCTCTGGAAGTGACAGTTCAGGAAAAAATAGCTATCAGATTGCCCAATATGCTAGTTAAATGCACATTTTAATGCTATAAAAGATTGTCATGCACAGTAGCTGGAGTTTTCAATGTGGCTCCATTTTGCTTCTTTTGAAATATTTTCCCCCATCTCTGCCTGTATTGAATCTAGATGCAGCACACACCATGATTTGCTGGGCTCCCAATGTCATTACTGTCTGCAAATCTAGATTCAGACATACCAGTGACAAAACACGGGACTGAGTAAGACCATCAACATACACTTCAGATGATTATCTTTATAATCTCTTTTCATCAGAATCTCTTTTCATTCCAACCAGAATGAAGAGGTGGATGAAATATTCTATAAGCAGTTGGGAGAGGTTTCACAATCACTGTGCCTTGTTCTGATAGGGGACTTCAACTTCCCATATGTCTGCTGGGAATACAACACAACACAGAGAGAACAGTCCCAGAGGTTCCTGGAGTGTGTAGAAGATAATTTCTGACACAGCTGGTGAGGCAGCCAGTGAGGGAAGTTGCACTCAGGGACCTCTGCATGAACAGAGCAGGACTTGTGGAGGAAGTAATGGCTGGAGGCTGTCTTGGGCATAACTATCACGAGAAGGCAGTTTTCAATTCTTGGGGATGTAAAGAGGAGGTCAGTAAAACTGCCACCTTGGACTTCTGGAGGGCAGACTTTGACCTGTTCAGGAGACTGATTGACAAAGTCCCTTGGGAGGCCATCCCAAAGGGTAAAGGAGTCCAGAAAGGCTGGGTAGTCTTCAAGAAGGAAGTTCTAAAGGCACAGGAACAGCTGTTCCAGTCTGCTGAAAGACGAGCCAGCAGGGAAGAGACTGGCCTGGCTGAACAGAGAGCTATGGCTGCAACTCACAGAATCACAAGTTCACAAAATGTTAGGGGTTGGAAGGGATCTCAAAAGATCATCTAGTCCAACCCGCCTGCAAAAGCAGGATCACCTAGATCAGGTCACACAGGAATGCATCCAGGTCAGTTTTGAATGTCTCCAGAGGAGACTCCACAACCTCCCTGGGCAGCCTGTTCAGTATTCTGTCACCCTCACCATGAAAACGTTTCTCCTTATGTTTACATGGAACCTCCACTATTCCAGCTTGCATCCATTGCCCCTTGTCCTATCATTAGATGTCACTGAGAAGAGCCTGGTTCCATCCTCCTGACACTCACCCTTTACAAATTTATAAACATTAATGAGGTCACCTCTCAGTCTGCTCTTCTCCTCTTGTGTTCAATTCTGGGCCCCTCACTATACGAAGGACACAGAAGTGCTGGAGCTTGTACAGAAAAGGGCAACGAGGCTCATGAAGGGCCTAGAGCACAAATCCTATGAGGAGCGGCCGAGGGAGCTGAGGTTGTTTAGTCTGGAGGAGGCCGAGGGGAGACCTTATCGCTCTCTACAACTACCTGAAAGGAGGTTGGAGTGAGGATGGGGACAGCCTCTTCTGCCTGGTGACGTGTGACAGGACCAGAGGGAATGGGTGCAAGCTGCACCAGGGGAGGTTTAGGCTGGATATTAGGAAACGTATTTTCACTGAAGGGGTTTATCAAACATTGAAATGGTCTGCCCAGGGCAGTGGTGGAGTCACCATCCCTGGAGGCATTTAAACGGCATGTGGACCTGGTGCTTAGGGACATGGTTTAATGGTGAGTTTTCAGTGTTGGGCAGAAGGTTGGGCTAGATGATCTTGAAGGTTTTTTCCAACTAAAGACATTCTGTGATTCTCCAAGCTACCTCAGCCTTTCATCATAAGGGAGATATTCCACTCCCTTAACCATCTTTGTGGCTCGTTGTTGGACTCCTTCAAGCAGTTCCCTGTCCTTCTTGAACTGAGGGGCCAGAACACAATATTCCAGATGTGACCTCACCAGGGAAGAGTAGAGAGGCAGGAGAACCTCTCTCAACCTACTAACCACACCCCTTGTAATATACTCCAGGATGCCATTTGCCTTCATGGCCACAAGAGCATATTGCTGGCTCATGGTCATCCTGCTGTCCACCAGGACTGCCAGGTCCCTTTCCCCTGCACTGCTCTCCAACAGGTCAGTTCCCAACCTATACTGGTACCTGGGGTTGTTCTTTCCCAGATGCAAGACTCTTGCACTTGTTATATTTCATTAAATTTCTCACTGCCCAGCTCTCCAGCCTATCTAGGTCTCGCTGAATGTCAGCAGAGCCTTCTGGTGTGTCAGCCGCTCCTCACAGTTTTGTGTCGTCAGCAAACTTGCTGACAGTGCACTCTGTTCCCTTATCCAGGTTGTTGATGAATATATTAAACAGTACTGGTCCCAGTTCCAACCGCTGAGGGACTCCACTAGATACAGGCCTCCAACTAGACTCTGTCCCATTGACCACAACTCTCTGCCTTCTCTCCTTCAACCAGTTCACGATCCACCTCACTACCCAGTCATCCAGATCACACTTCCTCACTTTATCTGCAAGGATGCCGTGGTGTATGGTGTCAAATGCTTTACTGAAATCTAGATAAACCACATCCACTGATCTACCATCATCTATCCACCTGGTTATGTCCTCATCAAAGGCTATCAGGTTGGTGAAACATGACTTCCCCTTGGCAAAACCATGTTGACTGCTCCTAATGACCCTCTTATCCTTACTATGCTTAGAGACAGGGCTGAGGATGAGTTGAGGCTGACCAGTCTATAGTTAGCTGTGTCCTCTGGCTTACCCTTTTTGAAGTCTGGAGAGACATTGGCTTTCCTCCAGTCCTTAGGCACCTCTCCTGTTCCCCATGACTTACCAAAGATGATGGAGAGTGGCCTAGCAATTATCTCTGCCAGCTCACTCGGCACCTGCGGGTGCATCCCATCAGGACCCATGGATTTATGGATGTCTGGATTGCTTAACTGGTCCCTAACACAGCTGTCATGAACTGAGGCAAACTCCTCCTTTATCCTGACCTTGTCTGGGGTCTCAGGGGTCTGGGGCTCCTGAGGACAGCCTCCAGCAGCATAGACAAAGAAGGCATTCAGTAACTCTACCTTCTTTGTAGCTTCTGTCACCAGGGCACCCACCTCATTCATCAGTGGGCCTACATCGCCTCTAGTGTTAGTTTTAACTGAAATGTATTTGAAGAAACCCTTTCTGTTTTCCTTGACCTCTCTTGCAAGGTTTAACTCCAAGGAGGCCTTAACTTTCCTAGTTGCCTCCCTGCATCCTCTGACAACAGTCGTCTATTCCTTCCAAGTGGCCAGCACCTCCTTCCATCATCTGTAGACTCTCTTCTTCCACTTGAGTTTGCCCATCAGTTCCCTGTTTAGCCATGTGGGTCTCCTGGCTCCCTTTCTTGATTTCCTACCTGGTGGGATGCTCTGGTCTTGATCTTGGAAGAAGTGGTCCTTGAATGTTAACCAACAATCTTGAGACCCTTTACCTTTACTTTCTAGTACCCCGTCCCATGGGATTTCACCTAGCAATCGCTTGAAAAGACCAAAGTTGGCCCTGCTGAGGTCCAGGGTTGTGATTCTGCTTGGTATTCTGTTCCTGCCACACAAGATCCTGAACTCCACCATCTTGTGGTCGCTGCAGCCAAGTCTGCCCTCAACCTTCACTGCTTCAACCAGACCCTCCTTGTTAGTGAATATAAGATCCAGCAGTGTCCCTCCCTAGTTGGCTCATCCACCATTTGCATCAAGAAGTTATCATCAGTGCACTGGAGGAACCTCCTGGACTGTGAGTGGCTGGCAGAGTAGGCCTTCCAGCAAATACCTGGGTAGTTGAAATCACCTATGAGAACTGGGGCCTGTAATTGTGAGGCTGGTACCAGCTACCTGTAGAAGGCCTCAACAACCTCCTCGGCCTGATCAGGTGTCCTGTAAGACACCCACAACAGTATCACCCATGCCAGCCTGCCCCTTAATTCACACCCACAAAACTCAGGAACAAAAGGAGAGTTTATAGCCTTTGGAACTGGGGGCGGCCTCTCACAAGGGTTACAAAGACTCAAATAAAAAGCAATTATTAACAGATCTGGCTTTCACCAGAATATAATGATGGAAGGCTGATATACAGTTGAGTTATGAAGAGGAATTTTTTAATCCTAAATTTTCACTGGTGAGAAATACTTCCTACTACTCTATAAGCACAGAGAATATAATTTTTCACTGAATTTCTTGATATAAGTACGGAGCAATCCCCATGTATAGGAGTATCTGCTGAAGAAATGTGTATCTCATCCATCAGATCAAAACCCTGAAATAATAAAAAAATAGTATAGGTTCAAGCACAGAGCTGAGTATATTTCCTGAGTCTGCAGCTAGCATATATTCATATTCCTTTTGCTTCCTTGACCTTAGGATCAAGTATGAGGCAATAAAATTCTTAGGAGAAGGGAAGTCAATTCTGAAAACAGAGAATATAGAAGTATCACCCACACACAAAGCAAGACAGAAAAAACCAACCCAGATGAGCAAGAAATGAAATAAAGATTGAAATGACAGTGAGAATGAAATGCAGAAACAGAAGAAAAAAGCTGTCAGAAATAATTAGGAGTGTAAAAAGTAACCCAAGAAAGTTAAATAAAAGAGAAGTGAAGGGTCATTTTATAGCTAGTTAACTTCATCTGAAAAAACTTATAATGAAACATATTTCCTCTTCCATAAATTTGTAAGGTTTTCTCCCCTTCTATTTTCTCTAATTAAGAAAATCCTAAAGTGCACATTCAAAGTATCGTACAACAATGTAATTTATCCAACAGCCACTGCTGGAGTGGCACAATTGTAAACTGCATAACTGAAGGTTTGTTTTGGTTTTCAAATTTATGAGTCTCTAATCTTCTGACAGATTAATTCCAATTTAAATGCTGGAAAATTACTATTAAAAATCCTGACAAGTTATGCCATTATTTAACTAAATTGACAGCAAAATAAATACAGACAACTGCTCCTCTCCGAAATGCTGAAATATGGATAATGAGCTCTTTGTAAATTAAATAGGATCTGGACATTAAAAAACAGCTATTAAAAAGTCATGCACCAGTATATAAGGCAACTTCTGAGGAAACCATAAAGTGAAGTCCATTAGACAGCAATTTGAGATAAACTGTCTTGAACCTTCCTTTGAAGGACATGACAAAATGCTGTCAAGGAACAGAAACCTGATCTCAGATTGAGGTTATTTGATGTGACTGTTACCAGTTCTGTATAACAAGATTTTGAATTTGAAAAAAATGTCCTATAGGAGGTCTAACAAGGTGTTTGCCCACAACTAGTGGTGTAGAATGCAAATTTGACTATTGCCTAGGGAAGTTTCAATGTCTGCCACCACTCATAATTCTTATGACCAATAGACTAATGGTTTTGGAGAGGTCAAAGGATGCCACAGCACTGAAAATCACAAATGACTTGAGCAGGCACCGAGCAGCTTAAAGGCAATAAGGACCAGCTTTGTATGATTGCTCAGATATAATTAATTGAGTTTTTCTGTCTTTTGTAGTACAGAGAAGTCTACTCCATCTATCTCTAATGACTGTTTATGTTCATATGGTCAGCTACAAGTCAGAAATCATGTAAGAAGCTGTTCTTTATAATTTTTGAGCTGTTATTTCCATGTCTCAACATCCTATTTCTCTGTGGATGACTTATTCCAAATGCAGAAGGAAAAAGCTCTTTTGTCCAGAAGGACCAGCACTCCTTCTGTCCTCCTCTTGTCTTCCAAGTCAAAGGAAAATTTTTATTAAAAGCTGATGAAATATAAATTGATCTTATGATTTAACAAACAGAAAGAAAACCAAGAACAAGAACAATAAAACCCCTCTCACCTTGGTTACCACAAGGGAAAAAAAAAAAAAACAGCCTAAGAAGTTCCCTGTTCATTGCCTGTGTCAGTACTGGCACACCCAAGGCAAGGAGGCATATGTGTTAGTCCCTCATGTTTATTGATAAATAAATTAACTATATCAACATTCTCTCTTTTTTTTTTTAATTGCTTTTTATGGCACTTGTCAGGCTCCTAACCTGTTCACCATAGCACTAAGACTTAAATTTAGTTTGTAGAGGCCTCATTTTTTTACATGTAATAATGAAAACATAGCTTGATATAACTAAAAATTGGCTTGAATTTTAATAAGCTTCCATCAGTATATGTTTAAGAAACTACTGCAGTTGACCTGGGTAAAAAATTGGCTGAGTGAAAAAAATCCGAAAATTCTTCAGTATATAATTGTGAATTGTGATAAATTGGAATATGTCAAAATACTGTGATTTTTAAGGAAAAATGAAGATGAGTAAGTTTGGAAACACTTGAACATTTAGTTCCAAAATTCTCAAAATAAACACTTTAGCCACTGGATACATATTTCTGTGCTGAACAAAACCAAAACATAATATAAATGAACTACACCTTCTATTCTTTTTCATCCAATTTATTTCGTGATAAACAAAAATGTCAGTTTAATATACAAAATAAACATCCTCCAACCTGTTTGTAGTCAGGAATTTTGAGATATTTCTTTTTAGAGACACAAATAATCTATTCACCCTTGCTTCTACCTGGCCTAATTTCCCCAGGGATACTCTCAAAGTGAGTTGTCTTTTACACAATTTTTGGTGTCCTTAATCATGTTACAAAGAACAGCATAAATAAAACCCAAAAACAATGTCCTTCACAAGGTTTTGCTTTGCTTGCTTTGACACTGAAGTGATGGTTCCCAAAAGAAGTCATAACTTAACATAGGGAGGCACACAGATTTCCTACCCAGTCCCCATTTGGTCCCACGCTAACTTGAAAAGAGATGCCCAAATTCAAAGCCCTGTGAAGTGTAAGAGAGGACTTTGACCAGGGAACCCCCTGGGAATGGAAAGGCCAACTCAAGTTACACCAAGGGAGGTTTAGTTTGGGTATAAGGAAAAACGTCTTCACTGAAAGCGTTATCAAGCACTGGAACAGGCTGCTCAGGGAAGTGACTGAGTCACCATCCCCGGAGGTATTTAAGAGATTTGTAGATATGGCACTTAGGGACATGATTTAGTGGTGGACTTGGTAGTATTAGGTTAACGGTTGGACACAGTGTTTTACCAGTCTTTTCCACGCTAAACACTTCTGAGTCTACGAAAATCTGACAGTTACTGGCTTCGGCTCCCTCTGGTGGGTAATGCACACTCCAGAGACCTGCAATTACTGGTAAAGTTAACCACTACAAAATAAAACAACTTGCAGGTTGCTGTAATTTTTTAAAAATATACAGAAATACACCAGCTGAGTAATGACTAAAACTGAGAACAGAGCTTTGAGCTGCAACTTGACACATTTGTCCCGAAAAGAGGAAGATGCAAAGTTCCTGGCAGAAATGAAAACTCTTCAAATTCAGAGGAGAAAAGAGATGGGGGTTTTAGTCTAGCTGGAAATCTATTTTTAGCACCTAATGTTGAAATAAGGAACTAGTTAAATGCTATTCATTTGATTTTCTGTTCCTGACTGATACTTTGAGGCCTGAAGTTTGATGGCCTTTCTCAAAAACCTTTTGTTTGTAGGATTCAGAAAATATTCATTATTTCACAAATCTCACCCCCAAAAGATTCTTTCTTTGTTACAAAGATTTCAGTTCCAGAAAAATATGCTTTTAAATCTGTGATATCTTACCTACAAACCATACACGTCCACACACCAGCTGAAACAACTAAAAATTAAAGCATATTTTATAATTTATTTTCTTGGGCACAAATCTAAGTACTTCCACAAGATTGATGTGCACACTGTACTGCAGTATCCCAAATACATTGGTTACGATAATCACAATTTATGATAACTATAATATGTATTGAGTCTGACTAAAATAAGCACCAGCAATCTCTGCACTAAAAAGAAAATACTGAAATTTTGGTTACCTCAGAAAAATGCACAGAAATTTTGCAAACATCAACAATCTGATAGCAGAGGCTTAGAATTAATTGTCCTTTTCTGCTCTCACCAGTGGCACCAATAGATCAAATCATAACTCTTGCATCCCTGTGTTAAAAGAGTGTTCTTTTTTTTCTTTCAGAAGCTTACTTGTTGATCTAAAGCACAAACTGACATTTGCTTTGTTGGAAAAATAACCAGAAAATAGTAATCATCTGTGAGACAATTTGGGATAAGAATGGCCACATGAGTTCACATTCTTCAGTGGACCAAGTCCATATTGTTCAGGCCTAGGACCAACTTAAACAACTGTATGATCTATTAATCAAATTGCTTAGGGAGTTACCATATTTAAAGACAACTCGATGGATAAAAACTGACATGAGCCAGCAATGTGTGCTCACAGCCCAGAAGGCCAATCATACCCTGGGCTGCATCAAAAGAAGTGTGGCCAGCAGGTCAAGGGAGGTGATTCTGCCCCCCTACTCTGCTGTGGTGAGAACCCACGTGGAGTACTGTGTCCAGCTCTGGAGTCCCGAGCACAGGAAGGACATAGACCTGCTGGAGCTGCCCCAGAAAAGGGCCACAGAAATGATCAGAGGGCTGGAACACCTGTCCTATGAGGACAGGCTGAGAGAGTTAGTGTTGTTCAGCCTGGAGAAGAGAAACTCCAGGGAGACCTTACTGTGGCTTTTCAGTACTTAAAGGGGACCTATAAGAAAGATGGAGACAGCCTTTTTAGCAGGGCCTGTTGTGACAGGACAAGGGGTAATGGTTTTATACTATAAGCGGGGAGATACAAGGAGGAAATTGTTTACAATGAAGGTGGTGAAACACAGGCACAGGTTGCGCAAAGAGGTGGTAGAAGCCCCATCCCTGGAGACATTCCAGGTCAGGTTGGATGGGGCTCTAAGAAACATGATCTTGTTAAAGATGTCCCTGCTCACTGCAGGGGCGTTGGACTGGATGACCTTTAAAGGTCCCTTCCAAACCAAACTATTCTATGACTATGATAACTAAGCTGCAAGCTTGTATGTTTCGTCACAACCTTAATTCTGAGAGAAAATTGTAGAATTTCTAAAAGACTAATTAATATTTTCCTCCATTTAAAAAGAAAACCATCCAACTTTCAGGTATAAATAACAATCTGATATCAGAAGCTATTCACTAGATACGTAGTTTTAACTGGAATTCAAACAATGGATGAAATACCCTAGAAACATTTCCTGTAATTATTTTAATTAGTTCACTCTTCCCTTATGCTGCTTCATATGTTTGCACCTTACATTAACTAACATAAGGTTTTTATGGGGCGAGTGGCTTACATGCAAGTCATATAGAACACAGACTGACTTGTTTGTAGACACGTAGGACAGGATCCTTCATCTGGTCTCTGCTGGCTAATTAATCTGTAAATTTATTAATCCTTCTGCTTATGTATCATGGACTGGGGACAAAATGGATTTGTATCAACCTGCTTACAACACTCATAGCTCTGTGCTAAGATAATGCATACAAGCAAATCTCATGCTTCTGGCATTCATCTGCAGAGCTCAGCAGAAAGACTGCTCCCCCTCTCGTGTACGTAACTGACTCCTCTCATTTACTGATGTAGTTGTGTATGTAGACATGTGTTAGATGTATTTGAGATGAGATATATTTGAGAAAGGGAAGGTGTTTTGCCTTTCCTTGAAAAACTGAGACAAGCTGGGGTAAAAAGAGGTTGAATGGGGACAGTACAGTGAAGTGGCACAGAAAATCTTTAGTTTTCAAATACCAAACTCTAGATGATGTGTATGGTAAGATTTTACGTCAAGAAATTGTTCTCCTACAACAGACTGCCTTTAACTTTAGAGGATCTTCCTTTGCTCCTGCAGCACTGAAAAGAGGGAGGACTCCCTTAATAAACTGGTGGAGTATTATTAAGATGAATCACATATATACTTTTGAACCTATGGGGGGGGGGGAAGTAGAAAGCAAGGGAAAAAAAAGTAAAAAAAAAAAATAAACAAAGTCAAACAGCTACTCCCAAAATGAAAAAGACCTCAGCATGTTTTGCAGACAGGTGAGATATTCCAAGTTTTCCCCACCACACCATGTTCTACTTAGCTTTGTGTGAACAACCAAAAATCAACAGCAGTTTGATGCTGAACTCACAAAGCCTGACCCTGCTGAACATGCACCAGAATCTCCTCTTCCCCATTGTAAACCCCTCCTTTTTCCTCCTGACATGTAGCATTTCAGAAGAAAAACTTGGAATTGATCATCATAGGTAAAAAGGAGGAGAGAAAGCCTTCACAAAACACTTTTTCCTTTATTTACAAAACTACCAGCAGTCTTAAAAATAAATAACTCTTCCTGACCCTCGATCAGCAAACCCAAACACCACTATTTCATAATGACATTGGAAGTTACCTAATACGCAAACTGTGTTCTTAAACAAGCTGCCTCATCTACAAATTCTTCATAGAACTACAGAGACAGGCCCCTTGTACCTACACACAAAATACACCATTATCCTCAACTGCCCTCATTAGTGGTAAGCGCATTCAAAGATAGAGGTCAAAGTCTCCATTGTGACATTTAGTGTACAGGCCAATAGATTTGGATAGTTGCAAATAACAGCAACAACAACAACAAAAACAACAAAAACAAAACAAAACAAACCACAAAACCAACCAATCAAACAAAACCCACACAAATCCTCATATATTCATATTATGTGTCACATGGAGACAAAGGAATACAAAAATTAATAGGAAAGGCAAAATTTAGTTTGTTTACTTTTCCCTAAATCTACCAATCTGATTTTCTAATTATTCTTCAGTTCTTCTCTTAAAATGAAAATAAGTTGTAAACACTAGCCTCACATGGGAAGCAGTGTGCTGCCTGTCAGCTGACTAGAAACATCTCGCTTCATCTCAAGTAAATTGCTCATGTTTTTGTTGGTCTCAAGACCATTTTCAGACTCACTTAAATACGGGGATTTTTTCACTGTAACTTTTCAGAGTACTTAAAACAGCCTTTTATCTGCTGCTCTTACAGCTTCTGATCTTTGTTACTTTCCCTCAGATAAGGTACTTGTCAAGAGTTGTCCAGTGGAATTGGGCAATGACAATTTTCTGAAAGTCACTGTGTAGGTGTTCAAGGTAGAAGGAACAGGATCTGCTGTTGATGGCTTCCATTCCATTTTTGCCATAGCTCACATTTTTCTTAGAGATATTGGTCTGATGAAGCTAAATAGAGAGAACAAACCTATCAAGCATGGCAACTAGTTCAGTTAAAACATACTTGTAAGGCAATCTGTGATAACTCTTGACAAAATTAAGTAATGTCTGCATTATATCCAGTACACCAATAAATACATATTTCTGCAGAAGTCAAATTAAATTAATTTCTAACAATCCTAGATGATAGCTTATGAATTACTATTCCTACCTGACAATTTTAGGTTTGCAACAAGAAAATAAAATAACTTTGAGTATGTTGAAGCATAAGACAAGCAATGGCCAAACCTGTTCACTGAGATGCAAGAGGAGATAAAGGGGGCTGGGTAGGAAGAAAACACAAAGCAGGTTTGTGCTCAAGAAAGTACTTTTTGTTTTACAGACTTGTAAAGCTCAGAGGATGTACCCACAGACAAAAAGAGGATTGAAGGGAAAAATTAAAGTGAAGCCAAAAATAGATACATTTTATCTTGTGTTATCTTTTTCCCATCAGATGAATACAGTGTTCTCTATGGATGGTCATGTAATAGGAAAGGATCCCTGAAACCCCAATGCTGAATGAGGCCACTTGGATGTTTTTTTACAGTTAAGACAAAAAGAGTTATTCTAAGCCACACCTAATACTTTCCATGGTTGTTTCCGATTTGCAAGAGACAGGTGAGTTTGTTACTAACTCAAAGAATTAATAGCAATATATGAGCAGATACAGATTTTAATTAAACATAAATTAACAACTGCTGATAAGACTCTGATTCTTGATTCACATTGCCTTAATTCCATGCCAATCCCACTCTTTCTGATGGGGTTGCTGATGAAGCTGGGCATCCAGGGCAAATTAAGAATGACGTGTCAGCCCTCTACATCACTCTTAACTCAGCACATCTTTCTAAGGATTTAAAGTGACATGGACTCTCCTCTGTATAGCTTTTCTTGCATAATAGGAAGCAAAGCAAACTGATGGCTGGTCTTTAAGAAGCCTTAGAAGACTGCATTCAAGTAACAGAGAGAGATAAAGAACATCAGAATAAACACTTAAGTGGGAAAATCTGAAAGATGACAACTTAGAGAAGGTATTTAGAGAAAGAGCGAAGGCACCTGACTTGGGAGTATAAAATTACTGCATTAGGATGCATACATTAGGATGTACCTTTAACATTACAGATTTACACTCAGGACAAGACAAAAACTATTGTGATCTATAATTTTTCCCTGTTTAACACTCTAGAACACAATGAAAAGAAATCCCCAGCATCTGGGCAAAGGTGAAAAAAGGAAAGTGATGGTAGGCATACCTTTGCATGGATGTTTTCTATGATGTTCTGATTTGCTTCATACTTCCTTTCATTAATGTCTGTTTTCTTTTTTTCTTATCTTAATTTTTTTTAAAGTAACTATCAAAATAATTTAAGAAAAGGATTATGCTGAAAGAGAATATAGCATACATGAAGATGGCAGTAAAGACCTTGGTATGCTTGCAGCAACAAAGATCCTTCTATAAACCTGTGAAAACTTCTAACAAATTCTGATGAAACAAATTATTGATTGGAATTTAATTAATTGGTCTGGGTCAGGGTAACATAATGGAAAACATGTTAAGTGATGCAGAAAAGTTACAAGACAATAATGCTGGGAAAGAGTGGAATTGAAAGACTGGAAACTTACAGAGAGAGGTAATAACAAAATGAAAGGCAGGCCAAGAGCATCAACAAACCACTTTATTAACAGGGAAATTGCCACAAGGACTGCTTAAGAACTAAACTGATCTAACTCATACTAATCAGTAACCAATAGGAGTAGTTTTCAAACACATAAATAACCCCAGAGATATCCCAGAAGGAGCAATTTACTTTACTGGATTGAAGGCAAATAGTTTTATAATCTCTCTAAATAATTCAACTGTTCATCTGAGCACTATGAGCACCATACTGTGGAAAGTGTGACTGAAAGAAGTACTAAATGACTTTCTTAGTTCTGATGCACAACCACTTTGAACCTCAGAAAAAATAACATTATTTTCCTTTGTTCTTTGTATGAAATCCAGAAAAGATCTATTTGTAAAAAAAAATGAATTCATGAAATGTGTGGTTTTCCTGCTCAGTTATTATTGCATTATAAAGCTTATTCTGCAATAGTCATTTTATTCTCTGAAGTTAAACAGAATTTCACAGCATGTGTTTTATCTTGTTTGGCCAAACTCCAGGGGTTTTGCTCCCCTCGTAGAACCTAAAGAGTTTCCTGCAGATTGTAGCAAGAGTTATACATGTTTAAGTGGACTAAACAGTACATTGAACAGGAAAAGGCACTACTGAGAAGTAATTACTTGGAAGTTTTACCTAATTTACATATTTATTACAGCAGTAACACATTCACTTCAGTATTGCTTGTCCTATCTCAAGTTTCTGAGCAGTGCCAAAACCAGTGATGTATCAAATTCCCGTATCTTATTGCTGAAACTGACCTTTCTCATTTTTTAAGAAAATAATGTATCGCTGATCATTCCAGCTGACTGCACTTCTCTTTGTTTTGGATTTCTAGTCTCACCTGTCTCAAGAAGCTCAGTGGATGCTTCCTCCTTCAGAATAAGGGGATCATACTCTTGAAATATCTTCTGTAGTTTGTGGAAAGAACTCAGGCTTTTGCTCTTAGATTGCTGCCTGTGTGCAGGATCACTGCTGAAAATATCACTGTAAAATGTGCTATGAATATGAGTAAAAGACAAGCTGTGAGAACACACTGGAAAATTAAGAAGCTGCTCTAATCATAAAACATGATTAAAAACACCATTACTTCAGAGAGGTGCTGCTTTAGCCTACCAAAGTGCTGCTCAGTTTGGCATATGAACAGATAACAGGTTTGAATCTTCCTACCTCTGTTTTATCAAGTATATATCTCAACCGGGCCTCTGTTACATCGTCTCTGTGACAGGGGTAAAATCTCATATGCCTATTTGATGACAGGGTTATCAGCATCATTAATGAAGATTCAGGGGGAATTTTCCTTCAAATGATACCTCAAAATGCTGCACTTTGTGCTATAATAAGAAAAGCACAGCTGCTTATTTAATAAAGATACTATTCATTTGCAGGTTATTATGTTGAAGGAAACACTTCAGACTTAGAATTTCTCTCATGCAAGTGCTTAGTAATAAAACTTCCAGTGATTAAAGTGAACCACTTTCAGACTGCTGAAGAGTAAATTAGTCTCCTTAATGGATTGGAAGGAAAACCACATTTATTCCTTTACCAAACAACTTCTGAACAGAAGGAGCTCAGCACCTACCTGGTAGGCTGCGGTTTCTAAATACTTGAAGGAAAATTTTCATCCTGACTGTACCACTGGTTAAGCAGCTGCAGTTCTTTGTCACATTCAATGGCAGGTTTATGCTTGAGGAGTGAAGATGACAACTTAAAAAGATCCTGCTCATCTGAAATGTTTGAGTCTGATGATTCTCTGTTAGAGTGAATTCCAGTTATATTTTCTTTTGATGATTTGCCAGTTCCCAAAAAGTGTTGAGTAACACCTGCCTGATTATCATCTGTCTGCACTGACTTTTCCGACAGAACTGTCTTTTTATTCCCCATGAGTTGCAACACATTTTCTGCTCTGTATTATTTAATTTAGTTTCATTCTTCCAATTACACCCTTAATGAATTTTAAGTTTTTTCTTTCATAATATTCCCAGGATGACAGGATCATCAGGCTTTTGCCCAACAAAAACTTGAAAGCAATGAAAAAAGGAATACATACATAAAGGAGACAAATAGAACCCTGATTTACACAGAGCGTAAAAGCCAACCTAACAGATTTCTGATAGCGTCTCAGTCAAGAATTTGCTTCACTATACCTTTTTCTTTTGCACTATAGGTTTGCAATACGCTCTTTCTTTACATAATAAAATTGATAACACACTTAATGTATCCTAAAGATATAAAATAAATTAAATTTCAAACTTAAATAAAAATATCCTGAAAACCTTACAATAAATGTTTCTCATCTCTTGATGCTTCTTCAAATTTTCCAGATGTAGTATTACATTGTGATGATCACTTCTGACACTGCCTGGAAGTCCCCACCTCGGGTTCATGAGCTGGACTTACAACCTCTTTCTTTACAGTATAATCAAGGATAGTATTCTTCCATTAGTGTTGCCTCTGATTCTAGCACAAATAAGCATAATGACATCAGGTTGTTGTAACAAGGAATCATTGCATTTTTTATTAGTTAGCTGCATTTGATGGTAATAAATGCTTTGAATGAATGAGAGGATAAATATTTCTCGAATTCTCAAATAAGATATATGTTCTTACAGAGGATATATTTCACTTAAGTGATATGATGTAATGATGCACCTTACCAAATGTGGCACATCATATTTTAAACACATTTCTGTTCACAAGACACACATTTTAATTGGATATTTAAATACCGATAAGCCAATTTTGCATGTGCAATATATATATCTAAATCCAAATTTTTGTGCACTACCCTTCCTTCCAGCAGATAAAATACTAAGCTTGTACTGCTCATTATATTAAACTACTCAGAATCTGTCAGGAAAGATGAAGCTGGAGTTGAGAGTCATCTCCATCTCTTAGCATAATGGAAATTGCATTTGCTTAGCATACAAGAATCTCACAGCTTCAAACCATGATATCCAGATTTGCTCCTGTTTATAACTTTCTTCTGGTGACATTTTTCCCTCCCTTCACTGGTTTATCATTAACACCTTCAAAAATATCATCTTTTAAAGTACCTTAGAGATATTTTAATATGTGGAGAAACAATATATGTTTATCAACTGTATCTTTTAGAAGAGTAACCAACCATGTTCTTAAGGCTCCAGACCTCAAGATGTTCCTCCCTCCTTCTGTCACCTCTTCAATATTTCTGTCATCTTCTCTTCCTGAACAGATATCCAAAGGAGTCCAGTGTTTGCATATTTAGCATGTGTATCCTCATAGAATATATTCCTTCCCCAGTTCATGATCCTGCAAGACATTGAGCACTTCTGCTTCCTTTGATTTCACTGATAAAGCATCTAACAGAGTAGGGCTTTCATTTGTGAAACAAGGTTTACTGTGATGATCACAAAGGAATTCTGCCCAATCTTTACCTGCCAGAGGATGTAGTAGAGGCCTCGTGTACATACATTTAAAACAGGAGGAAAAAAAATCTGGAGGGAGACATATTGTAGCTTGTACATTATATTATATGCAATTTGACATAGATTATCTTTATTAGTTCCAGGAGTGAGGCATCAGTTCCAGTCAGTAGTTTATATTAGTTTCCCTGCCCCTGCAATATACCTTTCTATATAAAAGCTATGAAGGAAACAAGCAGTGACACCAACTACCATTTTTTGCCCATGCTGGGAAGAAAACCTGAGCAGGGATATTATCTGTAGGTGTGCACTGTGGAAAGAGTTAGAGAACTCTCATTGTGCCATGAAATTAGGAAAGACAAGGTAACTGTTCTTGAACAGTTACATGACATATAAATACTAGCTATTACACTAATATATCTGCTTGCACTCAGAGCATTTCAAACATCAAAGTATGCAAGTTAACAATGAAAGGAATATACAAAAATAGTGGATCCATATTCATATAAGCTACTACAATTACCTTGTAGATCATCACCTTTTTAACTCTTTCAGACTTAATTGCAGTGCCTGTTAACCAAGTCCAGGTAGCCTTTGTTGACAGCATACGTGTGGATTCCTTTTATCCCAGAGAAGTAAGCAGTGTATCTCCTATCCAATGAAAAAGGATGGAACTAGAGCTCATTAACTGTGCTGACTTCTGTAACACTAATGTATTGAAAGCAATGCTTAATCACATGGACTGTAGCTATACAGTCAACCTAAAATTATCCTTAAGTGTTTATACGTCTCAGATCCACTGCATGGAGCCAGCCTCTGAAACAGGCAATAAAGCCACTTAGATCCAGTCAGCTTTATTAAAGCAAATTCATTTGCCTTTATAACTGGTCATCCTGTTTTGAAAGCCCACTTTGTTCCAGGCACAGTTCTGTTACTTTATTTACTTGTACAAAGTGAAAACTTGCTTTCCTTTTCTGATTTAGGAGCATACTAAAACTTAGGTTTTTGCACTGCTTCCCTAATAACAGGGACCCTAGGAAGCAAAGCACTAAGCATCTCTTGGACACTATCAGTGTAAAAAAATCCACAAACAAATCCCAAAAAACATGTAGTCACAGAAAGAAAATCTTCCTATGCATTCTTTTTCATATAAACATCACACAGGCAGCTTTAATTTTGGCACATCCTTACTTCAGAGTAAGACTGATTTCCTTCCTTTTGAGTGGATTTGTAACTTTAACACTAATTTAATCTAGGATCTATATTCCTGTACTACATCCTGTACTTTTATCATCTCACGACATATGGCATGAGGGAAAAAATCACAATCATGCTGTATGCCAGTTAACTAAAACCTGGTAATATTCCAGTGCTGATCTTCAGAGAAATATATAAAACTGAAAATGCTAGGCAAATTTGTTAACCATCTATAGAGGCTATGTACTTTTTATCAAGGGGCTGCTACATTACAAAATTTCTCTCTTCAGGGTCAATTGAACCACAGTTTTCCCTGTAAGTAGAGATCAAATGTTTCCCTGTGGTGAAGACAGCAGTTCTTTAGACAGTAATGCTTTCTTTGCATTTGTTTTTCCTGCAGGAAATCATAAAATGCATACCTGACAGTCACACATACTTGATTTAAAGTAAGACCCTGCTCTGAAGAGTGACTCCCTATGAGACTATGTTTATTGCCTCTCAGTGACACTGTAACAGCTGTTTGAGAAGGAAATTATAATCTTTTCCTGAATGCTATTTTCCAAACTCATCCTAGACTAACTTTTCCCTTTCACTGATCATTACTGCTAATAGAAATACCACAGAAGAAATTATGCCCACAGAGACACCCACACAAGCCTGCTCCTTTCCACTAAGGCTGTGCAGTTCTAGTTTGGCTTTCTCTCTCATTGCTGTTGCCTTATCCCATCTCGCAACATTAGCAACTTGCAGGAGGCAATCACAGTAAATTTTCAAATTTCTTCCATATTGTAACCATGATTACTTAAAGCAGATACTACTGAAGGAACCACAAGCACACATGGTCAGACACAGGAGTATGGGATAACTACGTAAAACTTCAGACACACAAACTTTCAGTCTGACATAGAACACTGGTGGCTGGATATAGATTCTCATACGTCTTCTGCAATTCAGTCATTTGGAGTCACTCCTCACTGTGCTCCGAATGAAGAAGACAGAAGAGAAGCAGCTAATTCTTTCTTTCACTGACATAAAAAATTCTGACATAATTTTTCCAGCGTCTAGTCAATCTGGTTTATCTTAATTTATTTCTGAAATTACACTAGACTTTCAGAGGTTGCTCCCATAGGCTCAGGGAGTAATAGGAAGTGTGACAGTCAAAACAGAAATTCTTCTCACAACCAAGGTGCAGCCCCATTCTGAGATGAAGCCAAATCCACAATGGTGAAATAATAGGTGACAGTGACAGAAAGAAAAATTACAATCCTCTTGTCTTTTAGAATAACCCAACCTTATGCCAGAATTTACAGCTCTGCAACCATAAGCTTAGCTTTTGTTTTGCTGTATTGTCCTGCAGCAAAGAGCATCTATCCCCTATGCTCTTCTAGTTTTGCCTAAGGGGATGTTTTTCCCCCCTCCACTTCCTCTTCTGATCCACACAGAATTAGTGCACTTCTAGTATTTTCTCTCTTGAATTAGCATTTCCTCCCCCTTCCATTCTGCTGTTAACTACAAGCACTTAAGGTGCTGTACTATAAGCTACAAAACACAGGTGAAGGATTTATGCTTATAAATATCTAAAGGGCAGGTGTCAAGAGGATGGGGCCAGTATCTTTTCAGTGGTGTCCAGTGATAGGATGAGGGGCAATGGGCACAAACTAGAACACAGGAAGTTCCACCTCAACATAAGGAAAAACTTGTTTATTGTGAGGGTGACAGCACTGGAACAGGCTGCCCAGGGAGGTTGTGGAGTCTCCTTCTCGGAGAATTTCAAAACCCGCCTGGACGTGTTCCTGTGCAACTTACTCTAGGCAAACCTGCTTTAGCAGGGCAGTTGGATTTGATGATCTCTAGAGATTGCTTCCAACCTGCACCATTCTGTGATTCTGTGAAATAATTTCCAAAGGGGAACTATTTCTGCCTCAGGCCAGTTCAGTGAGTTTCACAGCATGAAGTTAATAGTAAACCCCAAAATCACTTGTATTGCCTCAGATGAAAGGAGCATAATTTCCCTACATTTGCACTTCTACCAAAGGTCCTATATAAAGAAATGCTGGCCTTTTTCCTATTTTTCTTGTACTCATCAAAATCTAATCGCTCATCAGTTGGGCATGTTTTATCCATCTACCTCACATACAACCAGTTTCAGCAGTACTGCAGACATTAGCAGTGCTGTGCCAGGCTGACCAAGGTGGTGAGCAGGACATGGTAGGTACACGCTGCTGTCACCCCCCCTGCCCAGCATACACAAAGGAATTATTCCCTGTGATTTGGTCTTGGTACTAACAGCACTGAATGAACTTGTATTTAACATCATGCAAATACAACTGAAGGCCTCTTTGAGGTTTCAGCCAAAATGAAGTATAAAATAGTTTCAGCTCTTGTGCTCCTGCCATTTTTTAATTTTTTTTGTATTCTTCCACTATCCATATCAGCAACAGAAAGACCAGACAATGTTGAGGTCACTTGTGTTTCAGAGATACCAAATGACTTTATAGAAAAACCTGCATACATCCTATGCTAATAGCTTTTGTATATTGAGGCTGTAAAGTACATTGCTTAGTGATGTGCTCCAGAGTGCCATGCACTCTAAGTGCTGTTAGAAAGGAAAAAACAAAAAAACCCAACCAACCAAACAAACAAAAACCACAAAAACAAACAAACAAACAAAAAAACCACCAACCCAAAACAGAGAGGGGGAGAGAGTCCCTGACTCCTTAACAGAAAGTAAACCAACCACAAAATTATAGCCTCCTAAGAAAAGTTTTGAAAGAAAAGAAAAATATGCATAGCTTAAAATTAACTTTCCAAGGCATTAGGAATATTAACTATTTCAAGTATGTACAAAAAGACTAAAGAGAAAAAATATTTAAATTAAATGTCAGTTAAAAAATTAAGCATTGGTATTGCCACCTCAATTTTCTCCACAAAATTTATCCCAAGACTCTGAGAGTCAAATTTGAAAAATGGAAAAAAGTAAGCTATGCTTGATCAGCTGAGACCTCCAAGTGGTTACTGCAACACTTAATTTTTTTTTTAAAAAAGGCCTTTCAACTTGTGCTTCAGTAAGGCAATTTATATCCATGCAGTACAGAAAATGTTATAAACCAACAAATTCCTTTTTTATCATCCTGTATTTTGGACACTTGCTACTTTTACTTTCCTATTACTAGTATTGATGCTTGTTTTCTTAGGCCAACCAAAGCCCTACTGCAAAATCCATGACTTAAAACAGGTGGTGTAGCCCTACAATCATGAGACTCTTGCCCTATGGAAGTAAAGCATAAACCACAGGTTTCCACCACCAATGGATTTTTACTTTAAAAAAAAAAAAAAAAAAAGGTGTCGGTGTATTTTTCAACAGTGTTTGGAATTCCCTCAGTAATCATGATCTCTATGTACAGTTGTGCCTTTCTTGGTAAGTATCATTATATTTTCCTTTCAGTTGCCAGTGCTCAGGCATCTCCATAATATCAGGGAACTAGATTCTTGAAATGACCTTGTTCCAACAATCACATCATATGAGAAGATGGTTTAGCAACACAAATCACCTTCCAATATTTCCACAGAAGCAAAGAAGTGATACAAAAATTTCCAATGCAAAATATTTCCCTCGAAAGCAGACTTCCAAACAAATACGTTTACTGACAGAACCAGAGAAGACTGTTCAGAAGGTATCTTCAGAAGAGCATGTGGTTTATAGGCAGACTAGGAGCTGAAAAATCAGGCATTTCACAAGGTTAACAAGATTGCTGTTATGCAGAATAACACTATAGAAGTAAGAGATGTGGTTCTTACTTGTCCTTCCCCCACTCTCCCTAACCTATTCAGATGAATTGTCATGGTAACTTGATTTATACACCAAGGATACCAGCAAAGACAAGTCAATTTCCCTTGGAGAATTTGTGAATAGAAAAAGTCCTGCTCTTTCTGATGCTGGCAGAGACTAGAGCTAAATGCCATTCCTTGTTACTCCCTGCCACTCTCACTCAGATTGCAGCCATAAGACTCCAGTTTATGTCAAAGACAAGACTGCATCATATGGAAAAAGTCATCCCTTGTGTACTTCACAAGCTTTTACTAAATGAGAGTGGAGTTCAAAAAGAAACCACAGCTTTCTGCAATTAAGATTACTTTAAGAATCAGTAGTATTTTCCTTATTGAGGAACCATGTACATTTACCAATTGTAACTTGAGTGTTTTGGTAAAAACTACACCTTCTTGTTGGGTGACAGCAGTACAGACCGTATTTTCTTGCAGATCTCTTCACAATCTCTTCAGAAGAGTGAAAAATCACAGAACATATTCTTTTTTTTAATTCACCTGCAGTCACAACATTCCATGTAACATTTTTTTTCTTTTTACATATATATATATATGAAGAGAAGCAGTAATTTTACAATGTATTTACTCTATCCTCCTTTGGTAATAGAGAAGTAACTTGAGCATTATATTAATATATGTTGTATATAAGCTCTCTTGACAGACAGCAGCATAAACACTTCCACTCCACTGACTGAAGCCCTAATATGACAGTCACATAAACCATCCTCCATTGGCTACAAGGGCTCTTAGCACCCACCACTGATGGGAGCACCCAGCCCACACCTCTTACACCCCTCTCACCAGCGCTGTACCCAGTGTGTGCAGCAATGTGTACTCTGTCAAAGAGACATCAGACTCGCTGCGTGTAATAGATAACTCTCCCGTGACTCTCACTGGGATGACATGACTGACCCTCGTATTACTAACACAGCTACCCTGAAGAGAGTGTAAACATATACCAAAAGAGGGAAGATGCAATTCTTCCACCAATTTTTAAGACTGCTTTCTTTCTAATAGAAAATCCTTTGAAAGTTCAAAATGTCCCAAGAAATGCAGCAGGCAGTAAATAATTTTTAAAGAAATAAACACATACCACAGCAGATAAATAGGCATTTATTAAAGTTCATCTCAAAACAAACAAAAATAATAAAGGACATTAAGGCATCTTGTATTGAGTTACTGTTCATATAGTAAACATGATTTCTTTTTCTGATACATGAGATCAGACTGGGGGGGGGGGGGAAGTTCTCCCAACATATGGCAGAGTGCTGACTTCCACTGTCCCACAACTCACTCAGCAAACCCTCAAGGAAGGCCCATTTCTCCAGTGAAAGAGCTACAAAGTCCCAGCACTCCTTGAGACGTGCAAGAAAGCAACTTTTCCCTCCCCTCAGACATCCAACCTTCTATAAAGCTGCACACTGGACAAAGACTGACAGATGGATATCACAGAGAATAAAGAAGACATACCCCTGCCATAACCATTCATTTTTGAGCAGACTAGATTATTTGGCCTTGCTTTCACTAGTGTTTACTGTTTCAGCCAGTAACTAGCTTAAGCAGGACCACACAAGCTCTAGTCTGTATTGCAATGTTAACAGTTTTTACGCTCTCCTTCTACATTCATATTAGATAAATAAATGACAAAGGTCTTGTTTCCATGGAATAATTTATTTTGATGAATTTTGCTGTCAAGGGACCAATCACTGTTATAGTGCTTTTTTCTTCAGTTGGAATAAGAACATCAGGAAATTTTTACAGTATCATTGGGTTCACTATAACAGGATTTTACTACAGAGTAAAATATAAATTAACACTGCATATAGCACTATTCACTTCACCACAAAGGCTCTCTATACCCTTTGTCACATTCTAACCTTCATTTAAGGCAAGGTTTGTTGGTTTTTTTCCAAATAAGACCACATAGTCTCTAAACTTGTATGACTAGGTTTGCGAGTTAGGAAATTGAGCTTTATAAAATGTTTACTTCAACAAATATGAAAGTTATTAAGAGAAAGATGGTGACCCAAATTGCACTGTATTAAAAGGTGGAGTTTCCTTGTACCAAAGTCCTTTATTCATCATCTTTAGAACCAGTTTTGCTTAACTATAAAAGACACAAAAAGAAAGTATTCAAAGTTTAGAATGCCATTCCATTTATTAGGAAACAAGAACAACATTATCTCCATCTTACAGAACACATGTATATTTAATTAATAATACAGACTGATTGTGCTACTGTACCAAGAGACTGAAAGCATGAAAAACCATTGCTTAAGTTTAAACATGGGATGGGCTTATTTCCTGAACATGAAAGTTGATTAAAAAAAAACCCAAAACAAAACAAAAACAAAAAACACAAAATCCCAAAAAACTGCAGGGTACTGTTTCTATTTAATTTGAAGACTCCATCACCAGCTCTCCAAAAAGTAAAAAGACAAAGTACTGGAAAAAATATCTCCACACACCTCTGAGAGAATTCCCACATAGAATTTACACAATACAAAAAGAGACATTCATTTACGACTCCCCACTTTTTAAAGCTAAGTTATAATTTTTAATTGTAGTGCATCTATTGTGAAATCTAACTGGAATCCAAGACATCCACTACAAACAGCCACTTTTTACTCAGAAGGACTCTGCCCAAAACCACCATTGTAATTTTCTTGTTCTAATTTAACAACTAGAAATGGTGCTGAGTCTTACACCAAGAATTACTTAAGAGTTGTGTAAAATAAACCAGTTTGCTTTCAAATTTCTCAAGCAGCTATACTGATTTCCACTGAATCAGCAAAGACAAGAGGGTGAAAGAAATCAGCGCCGAGGGAGCAAGTAGAAAAGTTTTATTTGCTGGAGGAGTTGCAACAGAAAATGCTCAGGCTTGTAGGAGAGAGCAAGGTGCTGCCACATGGGACAGCTCCCTTTTTCTGCTTACTCACCCACTGCCCTCCAGAACCTTGCAGAACCGCTGATTTTATTTTATAGCTTGTTGCCATATCAAGGCAGAATATTTGCAGTGCATTTGGATAGCAAAGCTCTCTCATCATAAAAATAAATGTTATTTGCTCAATAAATAAAAAAGAAATACTAAACCAACAAAATTCAAAGAGAAATCCAAGTCCTTCTGACTCTAATCTTCAGAGGGACTAAGCGTTTTAAAGCATTTGAGAAATATGTAAATCAGAATGCAAAATGAGCAACAGTTCTTAGTATTTTTTTAAAAGTTTTTAACGTTTAAAAAAATGATAACTTGAAAATACTTACATGCTAGACACATATAGAAATGAATCAGACACCACAGTCAAATCCAAACAAAGTCAGGAAGCAAGAAAAAATATCAGGTTAGTTTTCTTCAGATATAAGTACAAATAATTTTTAATGTACATACGCAGTACTTTTGTTATAGCACATATAGTACAGTCACGTTACCTTAATTACGTCCACCCAGTTCCATCCTCGCGGAAGCTCCCCTTTGTTATCTGCGGGATAAGGTTTTATTTTCAACACACGAACTAAGAAGAATCTTTATCTTTCTTTAAAATCAACACACAGAATTCTAAAGACCCAACTATCTTAATATTTACACTATAAAGACATGAGGACAAGGATATGTCTTAAACACATCTTGTTCTTCAAATTCTGTTGTTTATTACATAAATTCTGTTTATTACATAAAAGCACTTCAGTCTATCTGACATTTAATTTAGAAGGCAACTTCAACGTGAGCTGGGCTGACCAGCAATGATGCATTCTGTCAAAGAACAAAATTTTATGCAGCTTTCCCTTCATACAGTCAACATTTAATCTGGCAATTATACATTAGGTTAGATAGATTATACGCAGAAATTGCTATCACAGGGTACAACTTACTGCAGCAACAGGCTAGCATTATCCAGATCATTATCAAAAATTAAGGTTGATCACATAAGTCATCAGCTGGATTAGCTGAAATATTGAACGCTTTTCAATCAAAAACCTACAATTTCATTCAAAGCAGAAAGTATCTGCAGAAGCACCTCTAATTTGAGGAAAGAAACTAAATTGTATGTTTTATTTTGGGTTACAAAATAAATACTTTCATTTTGAAATTACATTTTTAATAATGTGAGTTATTCACAAGGGCACATCAACAAACCACATCTTTTGTTGAAAGTGAAGTCCCAAATGCTCTCCTCCCACAAGTATTTTTCGAAAATTTCACTTGTGACACAAATTGAATTAAAAAAAAATGAAACAAACCCAGTGACATCCTGAAATCCCTTCTCTGAAGTAGCTTTGACCAGAATAATTCATCTAAGGCAAAACTGGGACTACAGACTTAAAGCAGCTAATCTTATAAACAAATGACTGCTGATTCTGGCTCTAACAAGATATGACCGTTATAAAATTTGGATTCTCACAGCGCTCAAACAAAACAATGTTACAGTGAACAAACCTGTTTTATCAGCTAGTTTTCGTTTCTGGGTTTTGGATAACTGCTCCTTTTTATCTTTTTTCTTACTTGCTGGCACATCAGGAGTTCCCATTGCAATACTATTGCTTACTGAAGTCTGAGAAGGATAAAAATGGTTGTTAATGTTTTGCATATTAGTTCCACAGATACATCTGTGTGTGATTACTGAACCTAACATACTGAAATATCTTGACTGTCAAAAAGAAGCAATGCTGTCAGCAGTCAGCAGCTTTTAACCAACATACAATCATGATTGTACTTTAAAAAAACAAACGCGTTGAGTACTGGAATTATTCCCTTTCAGAGTTGCAAAGGGCACTTCTTACACTTTTTAATTTTAATCATGATATGTGTCTGAAGAGATTCAGACTTCCCAAACAGCGAAACCATTCCTTATTCTTCAAACCAAATCTGCAGCACCACAATGGCCAATAATGTCCTTACACAACACAGAAGCCACAAATAGATCCAGCCTAACTCATTGCAGACTATGGAGGTGCACTTATGCAATCACCGCATCCCATGAAAGCTGGAGTGATTAGACAACTTTAACCTCTGTTTCAGCTCTCCTTATTTTTGCTTCCGCTCCAACTCTCCAGACAGAACTGCAGCCCACAAACACTCTGACATAACAGCAAAATAACAATTAAATATAACTATTATGACCACAGAGCATTGTGGCACCATATTCTGTGTGTCACCATTTACCCATGAATGTGTAAACCCAATATACTGATTACCAACGTAAGGACCGAGCTATGAAGTATTTAGAGTTGTAATAACTTTTTTTTTTTTTCATTTTTAAAAGCAAGAGATTAAAATCTGAATTTACCTACTTACCACAGTGTTAACAGGCTGATTTTCCATGAACACCTCTTTATTATCTTTGGCATATTCAAAAAGTGTGTATGTCATAGCAGTTCCAAGATTCGCTTCAACTTCTACCATTAACTTATCCAATATACTTTGTTTAATAGCTGAAGATCTAAAAGAAATCATAAAGCTCGACAATAGTCTAGACAGATGAGGAAAAGCTTGTCAACGAAAAAGTCCCCACATACAAGGCTGGGGTGTAAAGCTGTTGTAGATACTTACATTGTGTTGTTGAAGAAAGCATCCATCGATATGACTGGTGCTGTCTGAGGATATGTTTCTGGCCAAGAAACTTCTATTAGAAAGGCTTTGGGATCTCCACTTTCACCTATCTGAAGTGAAAAGAAAAACTTTTTAACTTAACAGTTTCCAGGCACTTATTAAGGATGATGATGACAATATGCAAGTCCTTCACTTCTTTAAGACTGTCCAAATTCCTTAAGATAACAACTATTTTCAATCAGAAAATAAATCTGTTATCTAGAAAAAGTATTACGTTCCTGACACCAATAATAACCTCTGCCCTGTAGTTTTCATCCTAGGAAATGCAGCAGAAACATTCAAAGCTCCCTTTAAGATTATTTTTTTTTAATTGCTTGGTTTTAAAAGCTACTGTGTAGCATCTGCAAGACCAATATTATACAATCACATATGAGAACAGAAATGATGAAGCATTCTTTTTTTCCTCACACACGATCAAGGTCAGAGTAATATGAAAACAAACCACAAGACAGTGTTGAAATACAGATGACAAACTAGTGACTTAAGATAGCAAAAATAATAGATAAGAATTTTAATATTTATGTCTAAGCCCTGCAAATATTTTACTTCACGGAAAGAAAAAATGAGTAGTAAAAAGATTAAGTTCTCTTAACTTCTGACAATTATTTTTTGTCTAAAAAAATTAGCAGTGACCAGAGCTAGGATACACTGTAGACCTGTCGGCATGTCACATTTACTCTTTGAGGAAATTAGATTTACTAAGAATGCTCCTATCAGTGATGTTGCACGTACATTGAAGGGATTCAAGTCCTATTAAACTGACCTGTATCTCATCACAATCTCTGATGTTATTCTGAAGTCATCTAAGAAGTCCCAAAAAAGGTAATTTGTGATGTCTCCTCAGCTCTACGGGTATATAGCATTTTCAGAAGTCTTCCTTCTTCCCCACAGGTCCCTAAGTTTTCATCAGTAAAGTACTCTGGCTGTCTAAAGGTCTGCTGCAGTCCACGCTCAGAATAACTTCCAGGTCTTTAAATCTGATAAAGTTGGCAAGAATTCTGCCCCAGAATCTAACTGCATATCTCAAGCTCAGCACTCTCTGTATGTCCCTCCTGAGCAGATCCTATCAGTGCACATGCCCGAAGCATTCTGTGGATTTTCTCTTCAGCAGATGGGCAAGGCATATCAACCACCTCTGTATAAGAGGCTAGAACCTTGTAACTGAGCAGTAAAGAAGGTTCACATCTTTACATATAAAAGTCTCTAGAAGTAATATTTCTGACCAGGGAATTTTAAGTGTCACTCAGCAGGCTGGCTCCTTCGGCCAGTTTAACACTTCTGCTATGCAGTACTTAGCGTGTCTGTAGGATGCCTTGTTAAGGGATAATCAACACGCCGCTGGCAGCAGGTGCCTAAACATGATGCATTGTGCCATCCAGCACCATCGTACCAAAGACCCTGAAACAATAGCCTACGGATCTAGCTTTCCTGCACACAGAATACACATTTGCTTTAGGTAAAAAAAAAAAAAAAAAAAAAAGACAAAACAAAGCCGGTACGTCAACTACAGGACAGCAGAGCAACTTAGAGGCGCAGCCTGCACTGCAGCAACTCGCAAACCTTCACCTTGCCTTACCCTGTACTGGAAGGAGACCGGGCTGAGCTCCCTGAAGCACACATCTCCCTCGTAGATAGAGCGCAGCGCTTCCAGCTCCATCTGCAGCAAGGAGCACAGATGGGGACTACCGATTTCAGCCCGAACACGAAGCGCGCACCCGGTCCCGGTCGGTTTGCGAAGCCGGGCACGTCCCCACCAGTTTTCCGCCCTCCCCCCACGCCCTCAAGCCCCGCCACCGCTTGGCTGCCCCTTCCCAAGCCGCTCTAGGGGCCGGCTTTTCCCTCCCGCTGCCCGCCACTCGGACCCCCTCCCCTGCGAGGCTCCTCTCCCCTCCCCCGCCGGGGGCTCTCTGCCGGTCCCACGTCGGCTGCGGAAGAGTCTCCGTAGCCGGCCGTCCCACACGGCCTGCCCGCCCAGCGCGGACAGGGCTCGGTGCTCACCTCCTGGTCCTCGTTGGCCGCCATGGCGCGCGCTGCTGGGGAGGCAGCGCGCGAAGAACCTCTTCCCCCCTCCTTACTTCCCCCCCTCCCGCCCGCCCGGCCTCCCCCACACTGGGCGCCGCCACCGGGGCTGGGCGGGCCTCGTTAGCGCGGCGCGGCCCCGCCGGTGTCGCACGGGGAGGCCCGAGCGGCCCCGCCCGACGGACACACCTCCCCCGAAGGCAGCACGGCTGACCCGGTTGCTAGCTGCTATTGGTCTTCTTTGCCGTCGTCACCACCTTCCTGTCTTCCCATTGGTCAGCTCCGCTAGCGTCGCCGCTCTTCCTTCTTTAACTAACTGGTTCCTTCGCCAGTGACGTATGAGTGCAGGCGCTCCCTTATTGGTCTGGCGGCGTAGCAGAGGCGTCGATTGGTCGCTCCTGCTGCCCTTCCTATACCCGGCGCTCGCTTCCTGAGGCGGCGGCCCGCCCTCGTCCTGCCCGCGACGCCTCCCGTGACCTGCGGCCGCTCCCGGGTAACGCTGCCCGGCGCTGAGCTTCAGCCAGCGGCGCCCAGGGAGGTGAACGGGCCCGGCGCCGTGTCAGTGCCAGGGGGGGAGCTCCTGCAGTCTGGGCGGGCCGGGCCGGGGCGGAGCGGCCGGCCTGGGCCGCGAAGGCGCAGCGCCGAGAGCCGACCTCCTGCCGCCTCGCAGGTCGCTTACCCGGGTGCAAAATGACCCCGACGCAGTGGGACTTCCCGGTGGAGCTGTGCTGCCGGCCCATGGCGTTTGTCACCCTCACCGGCTTGGACGTTGTGTACAACGCCGTGCACCGGGCCGTATGGGACGCCTTCTGCGCCAACCGGAGAGCTGACCGCGTCCCCATCTCCTTCAAAGTGCTCCCCGGCGACCACGAGTACCCCAAGTGCAGGACGAAGGTAGTGAGCGGCGTGTGCTCCGGCTGCTCCCCGTCCTGGCGGGTCCGGCCCCTCACGGGGTTCAAGCCTTTGCCCGTGCAGCGAAAGCCACCGGCAGGCCCGGGTCGGGATGCGGGAGTTGGCGGCTCCCTGGCCGGAAGGGCCGTGGCAAGGGGCTGGGCTGGGCTGATCCGCCTGGCTTGGCGGCAGCTGAGGAGCACTCGCAGCGCTTAACGCTCGGCCGGACTTCTGCTGCCTCTTCCCCCGCTGTTGGAGGGGAAGCGTGGGAGCTTGAAGCCGGAGAAAAAGCGTCAGGGATAAGGGGAAGCCAAGGGCGTTGTGGCGGAGTGCTGTGGAGACGTAGGAGACCAGGATGTCTGAGCTCATAAGCCAGAAGCCAATATAATTTACTTTTTAAAGTACTTTCTATTCATTTAATCAGCGTTAAGGTATGCTTGTAAAATTTGAGATTTAATGAAATTTCCAAGTTTAACTCTGGAGGAACTGGGTATTAGAAATTAATGTCATCTCAACATAAAGCCTTTAAATAATTGAAATGTAGCAGAATGTATCTGCTCTATTTTCTGATCTGCAGTAGCAGTTAAGAAGCAATGTCAATGGGCTTAACCCTTGGAAAGCTACATAATCGTGTGATACCGGCACAGAACTGTCTTCTGGCTCAGTTTGAGAACCTCCTTTTAAAATGAGCCTAATATTTCATGAAAGCGTGTGAAATGTGCTTCTGAGCTTGGCCCTTTTCTCCAGTTTACCTGGAATTGGTTGTTCTTTGCTGCTGATACCTTGGGCATCAGGCCCTGATGCCAGATAACGAGGGGCTTGTCTATTATTTGGTAGGAAGCAAAGGCTCAAGAAGAATGTTAAAGGAAATATGACAAATTTATTCTCAAGTGACAAGAACATAGAGACAAATCCCTCTCTCCCACTATAAGTGTCCATAAATGGATTTGGTATCTTGTTTTAACAACCTCAATGTTTTCAGAGGACATCCTACGAATGGTATATTCCAAAAGGAATCCTGAAGACTGGTTGGATGAACAAACACTTGAATTTGGTTCCAGCACTTGTGGTGGTGTTCTATGAACTAGATTGGGATGAGCCACAATGGAAAGAAAAACAGTCGGAGTGTGCTACTCGAGTTGAAATTGTCAGGTAGAGCTTTGGTTTGTAATATGATACAATCGTAACATTCGTAATATAATTTGTAATATAATACAAGCTAATGATGTGTGACTTGCAGAACCCTTTTTACACTGTAAAATGTTTGGGGTTTTTTTGTTCTCAGACACAGATTAAGGGGACCTTGAGCACTGCTTTTTAGCATACAACTGCCAGTAAAGAAACTTCAAAAAAAAAAAAAAAAAAAAAAAAAAAATTTATTTGTAAAAGTTACTTAAGTAGAAACAACCCCTGAAGTTTTGCTTGCTAAACTAAGCATAATTAGCCTGTCCCTTCTGAACAAAAAAGGGAACATAGTATTCTGTGGATGATGTAGAATATTGTTGTGTTTGGTTTTGGGTTTGGTTTTTTTTTTCCATATATAACATTCTTTTGGTGCTTCCATCTCACTTTTTTTTCTGATTATTCAGAAATAAATGAACCCTTGACACTGTGGCATGTTGTTTTTATTTTAGGCAAAGTTTGCAGGGAAGAAATACGAAAGTTGCTGTGGTTTTGATTCAGAAAAAAACACCATTACCTCCAGGTACTAGAAAATTCTGTGCATAGTTGTGGTGATCCCATTTTTCAGAAGGCCTGATGGACTGAGCTGACTCACACTTACCACGTTATCTGCAGTTCTTAATCTAGTGTCCTCTACGTACATTAGCTGCGTTGAGGCTGCAGGAAGGTGCATGTGTGGAAAGGGTACTTGGGGCAGTTGATCCTAAACATTTGATACTTTTATCCTTAAATTCCTCCTCTTAAAATTCAAGATCATCTTTTGGTACACAGTATCAAAAGTGATTTGCTAGCATAATAAACCTGACATGCCTCCTTGTAAGCAAGTTGCATTTTAAACCTTGCATGAGGTCAAGAAAAGCTGTAAAAGCAGTGAGAATTTAGGAAGGGTATTTGGAACCTACAGAAGCCTTTAACTCCATTTTAATCAATAAAATCTTGGATTCAAGTGGAGCTGTGAAATGTGGTACATTTTAACCTTAGGTTTCTGTAGAGCTGCTGCTTCAGCTGTAGCTGCATACTTCCTAGTGTCTGGATAGTGGGGGTTTTGTTTGTTTGTTTGTTTGGGGGTTGGTTTGTTTGTTTGTTTTTTCCTCTACCTGCTACATGTTTTTCTTTTCTGGATGTTATTCTGTTTCTGAAGACACAAGATATTTAATTTTGTGAGAGATGAAAAAATGATGTCATACTGGTAGGTTGTTGCTAGCCAAGCCAGTTCTAGAAAGTAACTGAAGCGTATTCTGCTGGACAAAGCACATAGTACTCTAAAAGAAGAAAGAAAGAATGTGGTCTTCATTTATCTATATTAGATATTCCATACCTTGTAATGGTCATGCTTTTAGAGCTATTTTGACATTGCAGCACCACACACCACTTACTGGTGCTTTCCTTGACTTCTCTAGGGGAAGATGTTATTGCATCAGAGAGGGCAGCAGCTTTATGTAATGCTTGTGACCTTTCCGGAAAATCCCTCTTTGTACTTCCACATACTGATCATCTTGTTGGTTATATTATAAGGTAAGTGACTGCAAAACACTGTTGCTCTGTTTGCCTGTTGTTGGTTGGTTTACATGCCATCAGGCCTGCTGGCAATAGATGGGGTACACCTGTCTCAAAGGGGAGAAGGGTCCTTTGCGCAGGAGTTGGCCAGGCTTGTTGAAAGAACTTTAAAGTTGAAGGGGGAAAGGGACAAAATCAGGCTCATAAGAGAAAAGCCTGGGGGCAGCATGCCAGTGGTTGAGGGACAGTGTGTTAGCCAGGTTCTTTGGTCTGCTATCTCAGTGGAGGTAGGGAATGAAGATCCATACAGCAGCAAAGACGGAGGGTTTACCAATGTGTTAGAAACCACAGAAGCACCTGAGAATAGTCACGTGGGAATTAGGACTACTTCTTCTAAAAAGGTGTCAGGATCAGAGGATCAGTAGCCCAACTGAAGTGCATCTATGTCACAGAAACGTGGTGGGATGACTTGCACAACTGGAGTGCTGCAGTGGATGGCTATAAACTCTTCAGAAGGGATAGGCAAGGAAGGAGAGGAGGTGGGGAAGTCCTGTCAGGGAGTGCTTTAATTGTCTAATTGTCTACAGCTTAATAATGATGACAACAGGGCCAAGTGTCTAGGGGGAGGAATCAGGGGCAAGGCCAAGAAGATGGATATCAAGGTATGACTCTAATAGACCACCCAGCTAGGATGAAGAAGCAGATGAAATATTCTGTAGTCAGCTAGGAGAAGTCTCACAATCACTAGCCCTTGTTCTCATGGGGAACTTCAACTTAGTAGATGACTGCTGGAAATACAATACAGCAAGGAGGAACACTCCAGGAGGTTCCTGGAGTCTTGTGGAAGAGAACTTCCTGACATAGTGAGTGAGCCAGCCAGGGAAGGTTCCCCACTGGACCCGTTTTTTTTTTTTTTTTGTGAACAGAGGAGGACTAGTGTGTGATATGATGATTGGAGGCCATCTTGGGCACAGCAAGCATGAAATAATGTTTTTGAGGAGGAGGGGTTAGCAGAACTGCTACGTTGGATTTCTAGAGGGCAAACTTTGGCCTACTTAGGAGCCTTGTTGACAGAGTCCCTTGGGAGGCTGTCCTGAAGGGCAATGGAGTCCAGGAAGGCTGAACATTCTTCAAGAGGGAAATCTTTAAGGCACAGGAGCAAGTTGTCCTGGTGTGTCATAACACAAGCTGTCAGGGAAGATGACTGGCCTTGCTGAACAAAGAGCTATGGCTGGAAGTCAGGGGGAAAAAGGGGGAGCTTATGACTTGGAAGAAGGGAAAGGCCACTCAGGAGGACTGCAAGGATGTCATGAAGTTTTCTGGGGAGGAAATTAGAAAAGGTGAAAGCCCAACTAGAACATAATCTGGCTACTGCTGTAAAAGACAAATCAAAATGTTTCTATAAATACATTAGCAACAAAAGGAAGATTAAGGAGAATCTCCATTCTTTATTGGATGCAGGGGGAATCATAGTCACCAAGTATGACAAAAAGATTGGGGTACTTAATTCCTTCTTTGCTGTAGTCTTTAATAGTAAGACCAGTTGTTGTCCAGGTACACAGGCCCCTGAGCTGGAAGACAGGGATGAGGAGAAATTGAAGCTGTCATAATCCAAGGGGAAGTGGTCAGTGACTTGCTATACCACTTAGATGCACCCAAGTCTACAGGGCTGGATGGGATCCTCCCAAGGGCACTGAGAAAGCTGGTGGAAATGCTCACCAAGCCACTTTTCATCATTTAAGCAGCCCTGGCTTACCAGGGAGGTCCCAGTCGACTGGAGGTTAGCAAAAGTGATGCCCATCTACAAGAAGGGCTGGAAGGAAGATGTGTGGAATTGCAGGCCTGTCAGCCCGACGTTGGCGTCAGGGAAGGTTATGGAGCAGATCATCTTGAGTCCCATCACACAGCGTGTACGGGACAACTAGGTGATCAGTCCCAGTCAGCATGGGTTTATTAAAGGCAGGTGCTGCTTGACTAACCTGATTCCCTTCTATGACAAGAGGACCCACTTGGTGGACGAGGGAAAGGCTGTGGATGTTACCTCGTTAGAATTCAGTAAAGCCTTTGACACCATTTCACACAGGATTCTCCTGAAGAAACTGGCTGCTCATTGCTTGGATGGGCATATTCTTTGCATAGCTGGGCCCAAAGAGTTGTGGTGAATGGAGTTCAGTACAGTTGGTGGCTAGTCACAAGAGGTGCTTTAATATCTGCTAAATACCCCATTCTGTTTAATATCTTTATTAATGATCTGGATGAGGGGATCAAGGGCACCCTCAGTAAATTTGCAGATTACATGAAGCTGAGTGGGAGTATTGGATGTGCTTGAGGGTAGGGAGGCTCTACAGAGTGATCTGGACAGGCTGGATTGATGGGCTAAGGCCAATGGGATGAGTTTCAGTAAGGCCAAGTGCCGGGTCCAGCACTGGCCACAACAAATCCCAGCAGCAATACAGGCTTGGGGAGGAGTGGCTAGAAAGCTGCCTGGTGGAAAAGGACCTGGAGTGTTGGACAACAGCCAGCTGAATATGAGTCTGCAGTGTGCCCAGGTGGCCAAGAAGGCCAACAGCATCCTGGTTTGTATTAGAAACACTGTAGCCATCAGGAAAAGGGGGGTGATTGTGCTCCTGTACTCAGCACTGGTGAGGCTGAACCTTGAATACTGGGTTCAGTTTTGGGCCCCTCACTACAAAAAGGATGTTTGAGGTGCCAGAGTGTGCCCAAAGAAGGGCAACAAAGCTGGTGAAGGGCCTTGAGCATGACTCTTGTGAGGAGCAGCTGAAGGAACTGGGGTTGTTTAGCCTGGAGAAAAGGAGGCTGAGGGGAGACCTTATTGCTCTCTATAACTACCTGAAAGGGGGTTGTAGCAAGTTGGAGGTCAGTCTGTTCTCCAAGTGACAAGCGATAGGACAAGAGGAAACAGCCTCAGATTTTTGCCAAGGGAGGCTTAGGTTGGATATTGGGGAAAAACTTATTCACCAAAACGGTTGTCAAGCACTGGAACGGGCTGCTTAGGGAAGTGGTGGAGTCACCATCCCTGGAGGTATTTAAAAGATGTGTAGATGTGGTGCTGAGGGACATGGTTTAGTGGTGACATGGCCATGCTGCGTTATTGGTTGGACTCAATAATCTTAAAGGTCTTTTCCAAACTAAGCAAATCTAAGATTCTAACAAAGATTTTGAGAGAGTTGATAAGTTCGGATGACTGCTGTGTGGCATGCTCATTGCAGACCAGCATTGAATGTTTTATCTGTTTGCTGGCATTCTTCAGGTTATTCTTCAACCTGAATGTTCTTCAATGAATTCCACACAGCTCTCCTTTCTCTGTGAGGTTCAGTAATGACTGTCAGACATGTTTCTTTTGGAGAAACATTAGATATCCAAGATGTTCCCTTCCAGTCAGGTAGAGGCAGAGTGGGATTTTCTACCTCTACAATGATTTTGACCCTACTGGTTCTGAATGTTTTGTTAGGTGTAACTCTGTATTAGCAGGTCAGTGCTTCCCCCCCACACCTATACTTTCTGGCTGTATAGGTATCTCTCTTTATGCTAAATGCATTTATCTGGTTTCAAGTTTTATGTCCTTCTCATTTTTTTACATCTCTAGTGCTTTCTGTTTTAATAATTACAGGGAATACAGTTTCAAATAAATTACAAAGGCTTTTCAAAAAGAGAACAGAGAAAGAAGACAGTCTTGTGTAGACCTAAAAAGACAGGCTTAAACTAAGGCAAATCATGGTTTATTAAAATTAGTTTTAATCTTTCCAGATATGTTCATGGAGAGGAGGGGTCATGGTCTGAGAGACAAGTTCTTCCTTCTCTCACCCTCGTGTTTATATATAAACAGTAAAGTTCTCAACATAAATCAGTGCTGTTGTCATATCCATGCTGCTCACAAATAACTACTAGAATTTATCAAAAATAAAGCTACTGTTACTTCTAATTTTTCACACTTTGCTCAGTGCTAAAGAGGGAAATTTTGCTGATGTTAACTAGTGTAAGCCTTTGCAAACTGCCTATAGCTGCATTTTGATATGGAAATTTGTAGCTGTTTCCAAGCTTGTGAAGATAAGGCTATATCATTAGGGCTTAATAGCTCTCAATGCACATTAAAAAAAAAAAGTTTGAGCATATAATCATGTCAGAGTTTTGTCTTTATTTGTTTGACACTTTATTATTAAGATTTCATAGTAGTAAAAATTTTTTTTTTAAACCCCTCAGACTAGGTTATCTTTTCTTATACAGCCCCAATTTAATGCTAAAATAAGTGCGATAAGTAATTTATCTTGTCTTCCTTCTGTGCCTGCTGACAATTGCTATCCAGTGGTCTGCCCCCTTGTTTTCATCACTATCCTCACAATTGTGTAGCAGGCAGAATGCAAGTTACTATCTGCCTTAGTCAAAGTCTGCGTTGATTCTGCATTGATTCCTTCTTGGACAAATCACAGAACTGATGCTTTATCCTTTATTTCCTGTGTGTGTCAGTGCTGTTGAGTGTATTCCTCTCCTGGATTCTGGTCTTGTTCTAGTGGATTTTACTCTATAATTTGATCATGCAACACTTACTTCTTGGATCCTCCTTAACCTCATACTGTATTCAGTGTTCTGGGCACCTTTGTCTTTCCCTTCTTGCCCTGTGAATTGCCATTTATCTTGCAAACACAAGTTTGACTGTTGCATCTGCAACCCAGGTAGCTGATGATGTTTGGACAGAATTATTATGAAGGCCTGTGTCTTCATAATTTTATTTACTGCTGTTTTTTCCTGCCCACTTCTCCCCTCACACTACAGCAAATGGGATCTTGGCCTGTTCAGACTTATCCCAGGAGCCTCAGCAAGGTCTGCTTGCTTTAACTGAGGCACCTCTCCACTGTCTAGTGCCTTGCAAAATCTGAACAGCTTATCCTCGGACTTTCTTATGTTAAATACTAGAGATTGTTGCATGAAAAATCCATATAAAAGCTCTCAAACCTACTTGTTCTATTTTAATGCTACCACTATGTAAGGTTTTGTGTGAAGGGTTTTTGTCTGCAGACTCTTACCCTGTGTGGTAATTTAGAGAAGAGTTTAGTAATACATCAAGCTACTTTGCCAACCTAAAATAATCATAAAGTAACTTATTCTGAAGAACACCAGAATTTTTTTTGTGTGTGGGAGAAACTTAGTGAAACTTATGAGCGACTTTGTTGCAGGTTGGAAAATGCTTTCTATGAGCATGCGCAGACTTACTATTATACAGAAATACGAAGAGTTAAATCTCATAAGGAATTCTTGAACAAAACTACTCATCAGGTAATGTTACCCTATTTTTTAAATACTATGCAAGTTATATTGCATGTTAAAACATGAAAATAAGGGTTGTTTGTTGCTTAAACATTTTTATTCCCTTCCAACTTGAGACGCATTCTCTCAGCATAGAAAGTAAATCTGGTTTTCTTTTCTGCAACTTAAACTTTGAGTTTTATTGGTTTTGCACTTAAATTTATTTGCTTCCTCACATCTTTCTTAGGGGAAGATCTGCAACGCAAAACTTAAGTTCTCAGATTAAAAAAAAAAATCTATATGGTTTAACCTATTTGTAGTATCTCAAGTTGTTGAAAGTGCTTCCCTTAAAGTTGCACTTGATTTGTCTTTTTAACCTTTGCTTTTCAAATTGAGTATCTGCTGAGGCACACAACATTCTGTTGCAATTGCCAGCTTCCTCCCTCTCTTGGAAGCTGGGATCCAAGTGGTAAGATTTTTGATATGTTACAAAGCCACTCCCCTGTGCAAGGGTAAAAGGCTTTGGAATAGATTAAATCTGTTGAAAGGTCACTGCTGCATCAGAGACACCTATTAGGAAACAGTTGCATAGTCAGTTTTTCAAGTCAAATGCTATATTATGTAAAGCTCTGAAATTATCACCTCTATCTGCTTTGTCAGTAACAGGTATGTTCAGATGTTTGTGAATGATGTACACTGGTTGTGTTTTGCAGCTTTTATTTGTTAGACACCAGTTCAAAATAGCATTCTTCAGTGAGCTGAAACAGGATACGCAGAATGCTCTCAAGTAAGACTCGTGTAATCTTCCCCCACCCTCTCTACCTCAAATTACTGCTAAGCCACAGACTGTGATAAATATTTTCCCAAATGCAGAATCATTTAAACGTGTATGTAAGGGATGAGTTCTTCACTGGGAAGGACACTCTGATTGGAAGGCTTTTTTCTGCTGTTGGAAATTCTGTTCTTAATTTTTATTGACTTGTATGATTTAACTCTAACATCAGTATTCCTGCTTAGAAATTACAGAACTGCTTATAATCTTGTGCATGAATTGAGGGCTCATGAAACAAACATGCTGGAAATCAAGACCATGGCAGGATTTATAAACTACAAGGTAAAAAGTGTACTTTTAATCTTTAACAACCTTTACTTAAAGAAGTTGATTCATCTTTAATGTGCAAAGGTTTACAAATTCCATCTTTTATATTGCTTTGAAGGAGATGAATTGGAAACAGCTATCGGTGAAATGCCAGTTACACTCAGATTTGCAATGACTTCTAAATTCCACACAAGAAAGATCCTTAGCTGAAGTTTAGGAGTATCTTGAAGGATTTGAGTTCACTTGAGATGCAGTCATCTGAAAGTCTAGGCTCTCTAATTTTTGGTCTCTGCAGGGGGAATGAAAACAAGGGTTGCTTGTTCCTTGAATATTTTTGTCTTCTTGAAAAGCTTAAGCCAGTATAGTACAGTTACTGCTTGTTAGAAGGAGGAAAGTAACTCTTTAAGAATCAGACCAGACTTTTGTAGTTGTAGGGGCTGTTAGGTAAAACAAAACTATCTCACAATTTACAACAGCCCTGGAGATGGACTCCATCAAATTCCATTTGCAGACTGCAGGCTTCAAAGAGAGTGATCTTCCTGGTGGCTCTGCAGTTCCATCTTGAATCTGGCTGTGGGTTATGCACTCTTCCATTGATAATTTGGAGGAACATTAGATGAAATAGAGGATTGCATGGTTTCAGGTGTAGTACAGTATGGTTTACATCTTGTTTTCTCCCTCTGTTTTCTATGCTATTTGAGTGCTTCAAAAGATAAGTAAAATTAGTTTGGGTTTTGTTGTTTTGTTTTAGGGGTGGGGTTTGGTTGGTTGGGCTTTTTTGAGTGATATGGGGTTGTTTTGTTTTTAAAGCTAATCCTTAGCAGCCTAACACAGTTTATTTTTCATCTTATTTTGATTTCTTCTAGATCTGTCGCCTCTGTTTTCAGCATAATACTCCACTGGATGCAATTGCTCAGTTCAGGAAACATATTGACTTGTGCAAGAAAAAAATAGGAAGTGCAGAACTGGCTTTTGAGCATGCTGCCTGGATGTCTAAACAGTATGTTTTTACTTACCAATGTTTCTAGTTTAGTTCTTATATAACCTCGTGTAGTTAACTGTGTCACTTAGCAAGATTAAAATGCTGAGCTCTTTATCTTAGAAGAGCTACACTAGATAACCAGAACAGCAGCACACAGGTTTTATTTGCATTGATTTCTTTTTTTTTTTTGACTCTCCTCTCTCTCTGGGAGTGAAGAGGGTGACACACATGCAGCCATGGAACTTAAATCCAAAGCTTCAGAGAAACATCATCTGTATTAAAACTAACCAGAGCTTTTAACCGAAGTGTCTTTCAATTCAAATTGCTGTTCTGTACATGATCTAATTATTTTTGTCGTTTAATAGGTTTCAGGCTTTTGGTGATTTGTTTGATGAAGCGATTAAGTTGGGACTGACAGCAATTCAAACTCAGAATCCAGGTTTCTATTACCAGCAGGCAGCGTACTATGCACAGGAACGGAAACAGCTAGCAAGTATGCTTTGTAACCATGATGTAAGTTGAAAGGGGAGAAAATGCTTTGCAAGTAACCAGATAATAAATTAGCTAATATTTTAGTCTCAAAGGGTAGTGGAATTATCTGTAATATGTGTAAATGAAATTCAAGGAAAGGATACATATTTTCCTGGTGCTTACTGACTTTTTTCCAATACATGACAAATGCTTGTGAAGTTACTTCAGATAACATATTATTGTTTATTTTATTACAAATAACCCTGCCGTATTTTTAAAATACTTAAGAAAACTTTTAAATGCTTTGAAAACTTACTGTTTTGGTTTTTTTCCAGTGTATTTCTAGTGCTTCACTATATTATGTATATATATGCAGTGTGTCTGGTGACTTAGAGGAAGCAGAGGATCAAGAGCCTTAGTATTGAGAGAGGGGGTGGGCAGGTTAGGTGGTTATTGTTGGATTGGGGTTTTTTTGACGTTGGTCTGTCAGCAAGTGTCACATAGAAAATCAATCTCTGCAGTCAATTAAACATACATGCTAACTAATGATAGCTACTCTCCAGCTGGCCTGTCCCAGTTATTTAAAAATGTTTTTGTTCCTATTGGTGCTATTTGTTGTTCTTGGATTATCTTCTTGGGAACTAGTTTTAAAAATTACCCAGTTATTCTTTAACAGTATTTGAGACAAATGAAGGTGAATGAAGTAAGATGTCAGACTGAATGAGAAGTATTTAAATACTTGGGTTTCCTGAAATAAGTGTTGTGGCCACACATATGAAAATAGTACATGCTTTAAAGAAAATGTCTTCTTTTATGTGCATGTGTATTGGAGCATCAAGTCACTTTGCTTCAAAATTAATCATGAACCCTTTTTATAACTATGTTTTCTGAATTTACAGTCTTCAGTGATATATCCCAACCCAGATCCCCTGGAAACGCAAACTGGAGTGCTTGACTTCTATGGGCAAAGACCATGGCGGCAGGGAATATTAAGTATGTTTCTTTATCTTGTCTCTGTGGAGTTTGGACAGACTTCTTCAGCTGCTGATCCTGCCATCTGACTTAGTGGGCATCGCCATATAATCCTTTTTCTGCTGAGACAGACACAGGGCTGGGACCTCACTCTTGCTAGTTGGTTGTACGACTTGAACAGGTGTCAACTGGAAATGCAGGAAGTGTGTTTTTGAGCTCTATGACAAACAGAAAAATGAACCTCAGCTTTATGCAGGATCAGATCTTTAGCAAAGTTGCATGGGTGATACTGGAGCTCTGGGTGCTGCAGGAATGCCTTACTGCACTGAAATCCACTCCTGGGAAGAGAAGGCGGAGAACAGGATATGGCAAAAGTAACCATGTACCTGAATGCGATTCTGTCACCCATGCTGTGGCTTGTCAGCTGTAGACAGGAACTCATGACTGGCTTTTCATATTTTAGAATGGCTTGAGAGGATGCAGTGACTAGACTTAAAGAAAGGAATTTGTGGGTTTCCTGTTACAGAGCATGTCTTCTCAGAAATTCAGACTCTGAATGTACAGCTTTGAGCTATGTATGAATACACATGCAGTTTCAAGGTCTTCATTATTTGCTGTGGTTTTTTCCCTTTCTTTATCTTCAGTTCTTTATTCTATTCATATCTTTTGGGCTTTGCCACTTTATCACTGCCCTCTTCTAAAGACTTTATTTACTTCAGTGTAAATACAGTACTATCTAACCTTTTTTCAAAAAAAATTTTTTTTTTTTTTCCCTTCCCTTCAGCTGTTACTGTGTAAAAATTGCTGTTTAACCTTGGCAGGATATCTTAAGATGAAGAGAAAGTTTACCTGTTAGTATATTCAGGTTTTTTGGTTCCAGCAAGACTTGATAGTCTTTTAAAGCCCTATACAGTTCTTCATATGTTACCATTCTTTACTACTAGAGAAACATAAGCTTGAATCCTTCCTTCAGTTCAGACAGCACAAGGGCTACAAATTTGTCTTGGCAAACACACTTTAAATGTTAATGGACACAGTATAAAAACGAGGCCATCTTACTGTGGCTTGCAATTTTTAGGTAGCTTCAGATATCTTGCCTTTTTTTGCAGGAAAGTTATTTCTTCCAGGATTTACCTTCTAGAACACAGAGGATGGATGAGTTCTTAAAGTGGAATATCTGTTTACTAGGCAAAAGAATGCTTATAAGTTTGTGTGCCTGAGTTGGAGCTTGCATTGCATGTAGCTTGCCATATAAATAGTTCTTTTTGTGTCTGGACAAAATTCCTATTTCATGGATTTTTCTTTGTCTTATGCAGGTTTTGATCTTTCTGATCCTGAGAAGGAGAAGATGGGGATTTTATCCCTACAGTTGAAAGAGAAAAATGTCCTTCATTCGGTAGGTTTTACTCTACCAAAAAAAAAAAAAAAAATCTTTTCTAACATTACCCTAGTGTTTGTATATATGATGATGTCATTATTTTTTTTATCTCTTAGGAGCTAATAATCACTCTTTTGAGTAATGCTGTTGCACAGTTCAAGAAATACAAATGTCCAAGAATGAAAAGTCATTTGAGTGAGTATGCATAATCAGATTTTTTTTAATTATTAATTTTGCAAAGACTTTTGGTACTGAAGTTGAACCTTTTCTTTTTTTTTAACAGTGGTTCAAATGGGAGAAGAGTATTACTATGCTAAAGATTATGCCAAAGCTTTGAAGTGAGTACCATCCATGATTACTTCTTTCACATGCTGTTCTTCTCACTAAGACCCCATGTCTTATTGCTATGGAGTAATGTTGGAAGCTCATATAAGATGCTCCTTGTACCTGGATTTGCTTGAAACACAAGTTTTGGAATCTATGAACTCCACTTAAGAAAGCAAACCAGATATGATGAGTCAGATATTAGGACAGGAAAGCTTCCTGCTGCAAGCTGTTGTGGGCATTTGCCTTACTGGGCAAATACTATTTATTTCTAGGTCGCTGAGTGCTCGCTCTCTCTTCCGGAAGTGAGTTCTGAAACTTGCCTGCTACTGCAATGAGAATATAGTTACTTTTAATTACAGTCTCCGTAATCACAAAATTTAAAATAGCATGGAAATGTAGCCAATTTTTTTTTTTTGTTTATATACCAGGGAATTAGCAAAAGAAAATTTTATTGGTGTGGTTTTCTACTATTAATGACCACAGAACTAGGAAAGCTTTGTGCTGAGGTACAGCTACCATCTTTTGTGAAGGGTATGTCTAATGCTTAATTTTTATTTTATTTTTTTTTAAAGGGAAACATAGTCAAGGCCATGTTAAGTAGGAGTCTCACAGTGTTTTCATTAAGTTTCAAAGATCACATGCTGTAAAGGGAGTGTGTTTGAGGTAGGAGATGTGTTTACTGTTAGTAGCTGACTGGAAGCTGCATGGAGGAAGAGATTGATATCAGCCGAACATGAGCCAGCAGTGTGCCCAAGTGGCCAAGAAGGCCAACAGCATCCTGGCCTGCATCAGGAATAGTGTGGACAGCAGGACTAGAGAAGTGACTGTCCCACTGTACTCAGCACTGGTGAGGACACATCTTGAGGACTGTTCAGTTTTGGGTGCCACAGTGGAAGAAGGACATCAAGGTGCTGGACAGAAGGGCAATGAAGCTGGTTAAGTGTGTTAAGAACAAGTCTTATGAGGAGTTGGGGTTGTTCAGACTGAACAACAAGGAGGCTGAGGGGAGACCTTATTGCTCCCTACAACTACACGAAAAAAGGTTGTAGAGAGGTGGGTGTTGGTCTTTTCTCACAAGTCACAAATGATAGGACAAGAGGAAATGGCAACAAGTTATACCAGGGGAGGTTTTGGTTGGATATCAGGAAAACCTTTTATACTGAAAGGGTTATCAAAGACTGAAATAGGCTTCCCAGTGAAGTGGTTAAACTGCTATTCCTGGATGTGTTTAAAAGCCATCTAGATATAGTGCCCAAGGATATGGCGTAGTAGTGGCCCTGGTAGAGTTAGGTAATGGTTGGACTTGATGATCTTAAAGGTCTTTTCCAACCATACCAATTCTGTGATAGGTTAGGATAAGCAGATAAATTTGTATCAAGCCTATGAGTTTATATGAACAAGCATTTCTCATTTATGTTTAGGTATATTTTTCTGAATTAAACAGAAACTCTTGTCTGGAGCAGTTGAACATAGATTTTTATTTCTTTTTTTAAAATCACTTCTGTTTTTCTAGTAATAGCAAACATTGTTCAGTATTAAAACCATATTAAGGTGTGCTGTTTTGCCTGATTAAAGATTGATGCATGTGGTGTTTGTAGATCTTTGAAACCCTTGAAGGGAGCGGAGGATTGGAAGTATGAGGAAAAAGAAACATCTCAGATTAAGGAATATTAAAATTATTCAGCTTGGAAGGGGACTTCACTTGGGGAGTTGGTTTGTTTTCTTAAAACTGATCACATACTCAAAAAGCATATTTTTAATGCAGTGCTAGACTAAGACTCTTCTGTCCAGTTACTGTTTTGATAGTTCTTTGTGTGAAGGCAGGTAAGTTTTCCTGTTGTTCTCTTGTGAAAATTGTTTAAGCCTGAAATAATACTAATTAAAAAAAAGTATTTCTTTACAATAATTCCATGCCGTTTTCAGTAATTCATTGCCATGTGTAAACAATAGACTTTAGTTTAATCTACCATTTCTATCAGTGAGTATGAATTTTGTATTAATGATGCCATATAAATGTGACCACCTAAGCAATACTGATGTGTATAACTTGGTTTTTCTCTCAATTTTCTTGCGTTACAGGCTCTTGGATTATGTGATGTGTGAATATCGCAGCGAAGGATGGTGGACTCTTCTTACTTCCATACTGATGACAGCTCTCAAATGCTCATATTTGATGGCCCAGCTAAGAGATTATATAACATACTCTTTAGAGCTACTGGGTAGAGGTATTCTTTTAAGACATATACTCAGCCTATACAGAAAAATTAAAGTACATGTATTTGGAATTCTGACAAGTCACTGTCAGACACAGTACTTAGAGTACTTAAATGATTTGACTACAAAATACAGGTATACCTGTGCTAAATTTTTACTATTTTCTCTTGTATGATAGATGTTAAATTTTTCTTTTCTTCTATTATAAAAAAACATTGCACTCAAATTGGCTGTGTCTGGGTATCTGAGGCACAGAGCTTTGTTTGAGACTGTTCAAATAATGTAACAAACTTCCTGTGTTTTGGGATAGGTGAAGAACTGTAATATAGCTAAAGGGGGGAAAAAACATTTTTCTAGTAAGCAGAAAAATTAGCACAATTTTTCTGGACTTTAAAATCCCCAATGTGCCTTTCTGACTTGTTAATAGAATGCTGCTGATGAAAAGTGCATGTGGTATATTCTAGGGAAAAAATGTGACATAGGTTGGCTGTGCAGTAATAGCTCAAACACTCTACCTTATTGATGCCTGCTACTTGACATTTGCAACAATAATCTTCTTGTGCTCTAAATTGCTAACTAATACAGCTGTTAGGGTAGTTATGATTTAAAAAAAAAAAAAAAAAAAAATTGGTTTACATCTTCTGTTAGCTGGCCAGGCTACTCTGCTTCATATTAAAGAATAGTCAATGAGAGAAACCCACCTTTCTTTATTTCAAGAGAAGAGTGCTTATTTTAATGAGTCCTTTTTTTCTTCTTGTCACCTTTTCTGGTCATTATTAGTAATATGATCCAAGCTTGCCTCTTTGCTTATTCCAGCCTTTTCTACTGTTTTTTCTATTTTCAAACATAAATAACAAGAAGGTGTAGGCATAATTCTTATGGGGTTTTCCTCCAATAAATCATGAAATGCTTGTCTAACCAAAATATATTTTACTTAGTCCCAGTGAAAGTAAAAGGAAAGCCTTAATTTGGGGAATTTCTGAAAACTGAATGAATCCTTCATTATTGATAGATGGATGTTAGAATTTGGTTGGGGTTGTTTTTTGTGGCTTTGTTATTTGGGGTTGGGGGGGGAGGGGGGCGGGGCAGGGTGTGTGTGCTTTGTTTTTGTTTTGGTTGTTCTTTTTTTTTTTTTCCCAGAATGTGTTTTTTGAAATATGCTATCTAAAGGAGAAATTTAAGTTTTTTTAAAAAAAAAAAAAGTAAGAGGACTTGCTTCTGTCTTATAATTTTTGATTTTATTCTGCTTGCTAGCATCTACTCTAAAGGAAGATCAGAAATCTCGAATAGAAAAAAATCTGATAAAAGTTCTAATGGTAAGTGGCAAAACTCTTATTACCCTTTTAAATAATGTTATGAGTGGTCATTGTTTGGTAACCTTCTTTTACTGTTATTTGTAATCTTCTGTCTGGATACAGAATGAAAGCCCTGAACCTGAACCTGATTGTGACACTGCTGCTGTGAAAGCATCACAAAAATTGTGGGCTGACCGAGTTTCTTTGGCAGGCAGTAATGTTTTTACAATAGAAGTCCAAGATTTTATACCATTTGGTGAGTAAGAAAGCAAATTTACACCAGATTATAAATGTTGTTGTAGTTAGATCTTTAAGTAATTAAGAAAAAGTCTTAAGTGTGTATGAAAGCTAGCAACAATGAAACTCGTTTCAGCACTTCTCCATTCTTCATCTAAATCAGTAAGATAAGAAATCATAAGAGAAGCAAGTAATCTCTTATCCCTCATCTGGGTTACTAAAGAAGAATCCCTTTCTTTTTGAAAGACTTCTGCCACAGTGGTGTGATTTGAAGTATGGTACTGAGGAAAAAGGGTGGAATGTTTGTAAAGTAACACTCCTCATAGAAAGGGAGCATGAGCGAACATTACCTACAGAAGTCTAAGTGTGCAGGATTTTATCTTTTTTCTGCTAGACATTTGCTTCCCTTCTCTGCAAAGGTTTCAGCCAAGTGCTGAAAAGTGGCTTCCGTGACAGTGTTAATAGCAAAATTCGTCCCACTTACTCTCAAAACTTTGGTTTGTATGTATACACAGAACAATCCTTATCATAATTATTTCAAGAGTGTGCTTTTGGAATGTAATGTTGTGGTTTGATCTGTTTAACACCTGCTTCTTGTTTATCTTTCTTTCTCTTACTTTTTTTTTCCTTTTAACTCCAGTGCAATGCAAAGCAAAATTTCTTGCTCCTAGTTTTCATGTTGATGTCCCTGTGCAGTTCGATGTGTACTTGAGAGCTGATTGTCCTCATCCAATCAGGTTTTCTAAGCTCTGCATCAGCTTCAATAATCAGGTAACTTAGTAATTATTTGCCAAGTCTTAACTTCAACAGCGTGAAAAGTCACAAGAGCCCAAATAGATTGATACAGTAACAGAGCCTTAGTATTGTTATTCTCTAAAGATGTTTTAAGTCTGAATTTATCACATTTTCCCCACTTCTCCATTGTAGGATTACAACCAATACTGTGTGGTGGAAGAAGCCTATCAAAAAAGTGATATTCTGGAACAGTCATCACAAGGAACAATGTGCTTAGTGCCTGGAAAAACGAGAAAGTTCACTTTCAAATTTGTTGCAAAAACTGAAGATGTAGGAAAGAAAATTGAGGTTTGCCAATTTGTTTTACACCTTACTTACTGATGTTTACAGAGAATTCAAAACTACAAAGCTGCTTCCTAATCTGGCACCAGTTACTAAGGATACTGCAGTTCTAAACATTGTAGTTCTTGAAACTAAGCACCAAAAATGAGAGTAAAATTTTACTGAAAATGCAAAAGCAAAAAAATTATCACAAACTTAAGTATGGCTTCAATCCTATGTTTTTTTTTTTTGTTGTTGGGTTCTTTTTGTTTTTGTTTGGGGTTTTGTCGTTTGGTTTTTTTGGTGTGGTTTTTTTTAAGTATTGCACATTTGGAAAAAAAAAAAAGCAGAGGGAGGGATAGTATAGCACTATGGTAGGGTAAGAAACTGCAAAATACTACAGTACACACACATGAGCACAGATAACTTTTCCCACCACTGTTACATTCAATGAAATCTTGGAGTGGTGAGATGTCTGAAAAGCTGCCAGAAGCTTTTTGATGATACATATCTTTATTGTGCCTGTATATGTTGGAAAACTATACTTTTACAGTGGGTGATTTGAAGACAAAGTTACTGGTATGCGTTTAAATTTGTGCCTGTCAGATTACCTCTGTGGATTTGATCCTGGGAAGTGAATCTGGCCGATGTGTGATTCTGAACTGGCGTGGAGGAGGTGGAGATGCTGCTTCATCTCAAGAAGCATTGCAGGCAGCACGTTCCTTCAGGCGAAGACCTAAGCTTCCAGATAATGAAGTGCATTGGGACAGTTTGACTATTCAGGCAAGCACCATGTGAGTAAAAACTTGAGAAATGTATATGTCATTGTGAATCGCCTGCCAAGTCCTGATCACTGTACCTAAAAGAAGGAGAATAACTTGTTTGGACTTCTTTCATGTTAGTTTTTTAACATGTCTTTGCTTAAGTGGGGATAAGATAGGTACTATATTACTACTTTAGAACTTTTGAGGCTCCAGATAGCTCTATGTACACAAAAAGCTTGCATTGATCTCTGAGCATACCAAGTATGCTTTAGTTCTCCCTTTCACCTAATTTTGCTAGCCAGCAAAATTTTTGTGCAAAGCAGGAGGTGTTACTCTCTAAAAGAATCTCTAAGGAACTATATTGGAAAATAACTGTTAAACAGTAAACTAACACTAATTCAGATGTATCGCAAGGAACTCAATCCAGTTGCTGTTGGTGGGCATGCTTTTTTGCTTTCCTGACAGAATATCTGCACCATTAATGTTTATTACTGGGGTACCAAACTGTTTCTATAGGATTTTTCTCATCATGTTGCTTTTCAGGAATCTTGTATCTCATAGCTGAATAGGCTACCAGTTGTCAGAACTCTCTTAAATAATAGGATGTTTTAATTTCCTTTAAACTAGCCTTAAAAACTTGTTAATAAAGAAACATATAATAACTGAGTTTTTTCTCTTAAAGGATTATTTCTAGAGTGCCAAACATTTCTGTTCAGCTCCGTCATGAGCCTCCTGCCCTGACTAATGAAATGTATTGTTTGATTGTGACAGTCCAGTCACATGAGGAGACGGTGGCCAAAGATGTTAAGCTTACAGCAGGTTTAAAGCCAGGTATTTGGGGTTATTTTATTTTAATACAGCAGTCTTCTAATTGGCTCCTTGTTCTTGATGCAATGCAGAGTAATACAGTAGATGACTCTCCTGCAGTAATTAAGAGCCAAACCAAAGTGAAGGTTGGGAAAAATGAGATACTTGTGGTAAGAATGAGAGCTAACAGACTCATTCAGTTATTGTTAGCCTAAACACTGCTTGTCAGTGGTGTTTATGGGGGTGTTTTGAAAAGATGTATCTTTACAAGTCTGAAAGAAAATGGGGAAGCTTTTGTATTCCTTCCTAACCTTTAATTTGTTCATATCTAAATTTTTCTTCTCCCGAGAGATGGATCTTTTTCTTGCTGAGATGAAAGCACTGGACAGTGCTTGATAAACATTCTCTTATGTATAGTCTTTGTGTGTTTTCTCCCAGCCCCACTTTTTTTCCCTTGCCCTGGACAATTTTGTTTGGGTTTTAAACAACTGGAAATTTGGGAAGCGGTGGAAAACAGTATTCTGTTCAATGATAAGGAAAACTGCAAATATTTTATGTTGTATGTCCTAGTTGGCAGTATGTAGTTATTGCTGACAGTTTCAATATGTGAAGTCCAAATACTATACTCACTACGCTTATTTGTAGCAATTATCCTAAAAGGCAAAAATTTTTAAGCCACTAGCATATAAGTTACAATATGTGCTGTGTACTCTGAAATAGAACCACATTCTCTGTACAGTTGTATGGTTCATCAAAGTCAGCAGAGTGTTGTTTATACTTATTTAATAGGATGTTTGGGCTTGGCTCCTAAAGGAGTGTTTAATAGTTGGGTTTTTTTTTTACCACACACACACCCACCCTTGACTTGATCTTGACTCTTAACATGTGATATGCAAGGTCAGTGTGGGCTTGCTGATTACTTTAAAAGCACAATTATCTCATGTGACTGCAGCAATGCCATTATTCTAGTCAACCTCTGACTGAAGAATGAGGTCATTTAACATCTATACATTTGTTTATATGTGTTTTCAACACAGATTTGGGAGAACAATTTTAAAAAGATGTAAAATCATTGAGTCATGCTTTTGAAAACAGAAGAATCACAGAACAGTTAAACTTCCTTTTTACTTCATATAGAATACCAAGAAGAACTTGGATCGTATAGTGCTGTGTTATATATATGGTAGGGAACATCTAGATATGATTTCTGATTTTTGAGGTTGGTGGTTTTGGTTTTTTTTTTGTCTTAAATAGTTGAAAAAAAAAATTTGAGGGTTGGGAGTGTACAATTTTAAAAA
>JANHGN010005707.1:22002-32570 GCA_024605025.1 Megaceryle maxima | reverse complement strand
CTGTGGTGCTGAGGGCCATGGGTCAGTGGTGCCCTGGCAGTGCTGGGGGATGGTTGGACTCCAGGATCTGAAAGGGCCCTGACAACCCAAACGATTGTGATTCTGTGGTGCAAGAGGTGTTTTGGCCACAGCGCTGCACACCCCATTAGCACTTGTGGGGGTGTTGCTGTTATCAGGGTTGCAACAGGAGTCCCTGCTCAGCTGCTCTTCCCCTGAGGATGAATTCTGCAGGGGCTGCTTTTCTCCTGCTTTGTTTTCATAGAATCACAGAATGCCCTGGTTTGGAAAGGACCTCCAAAGGCCATCCAGTCCAACCCCCCTGCCATGGGCAGGGTCACCTGCAACTAGAGCAGGTTGCTCAAAGTCTCATCAAGCCCAACCTTGAATGTCTCCAGGGATGGGGCCTCCAGCACCTCCCTGGGCAACCCATTCCAGCATTCCACCACCCTCAGAGTAAAGAACTTCTTCCCTAATGTCCAATCTAAATCCACTCTTCTATGGTTTAAAACCACCACCCCTTGTCCTATCACTACATACCCTTGTAAACAGCCCCTCCCCAGCTTTCTTGTAAGACATCTTCTGATACTGCAAGGCTGCTATAAGGTCTCCCTGGAGCCTTCTCTTCTCCAGGCTGAACACCCCCAGGTCCCTCAGCCTGTCCTCACAGGAGATGTGCTCCAGCCCTCTGATCATTTTCCTGGCCCTTTCCTGGCCCTGCTCCATCAGGTCCATGTCCTTTTTGTGCTGAGGGCTCCAGAGGTGGACGCAGTACTTCAGTTGAGGTCTCAGCAGAGCAGAGCAGAGCAGCAGAATCACCTCTCTCCATCTGCTGGCCACACTCTTGTTGATGCAGCCCAGAATGTGACTGGCTTCTGAGCTGTAAGCACCCATTGTTGGCTCATGTCCAGCTTCTCATTCACCAAGGTTTTGTGCCTCCTTGGTGTTAGGAGCACAAGGAAAGGGAGCCAGGATGCCTCATCTCCATCTTAAAGTGCCAAGTTTGACAAATCCCCGATTGAAAACAAACTAACCCACTGGGGCCAGGGCTCTATGGACCATGCCAGTCGCAGGAGATGCTCCACAACCCAGCAGCAGCTGTGGGGATCAGGTTGGACACATCACCACTGCTTGTCCCTCCACCTGTTCCTCTGCCCTCCCCTCTGCCTGTCCCTCCCACTGCACCAGCTTTTGGTCTTGATGACTTCCCTCCTGGGGGCAAGCAAAGAGGTCACAGCAACACCTAATTAAGGCTGCAGCAGAGAAGGATTAAGCTTCCACTGTCGAGAAAGATCTTAAAAGTTGTCAGGAAATGAAGGAAGGAAGGAAATTCAGATGGATGAGTTATCTGATTGTCAGGGCTGAGCACAATCAAGGGATGAAAAGAAGGGCAACGTTGCAAAAATGACCCCTCAAAAAATACTACAGATACTTCCATTTCAGATACTTTTGTTCTGTTCTTTTGTTAAAGAACATTTGTTCAAGGTCCTGGGCATTAATTTTAATATTCTAAGATGATGAACTCAGTGGGAGTTTCCTGAGTCACTCTTGAGCCAGACCCCAGGGAACAGCTCAGCATGAGGCTGCTGCTGGCAAATTCCTCCACCTTTTCAAACCTGTTTTCTACCAGTTTCTTTAACACCCAACAACCCCCACACCCCAACTGCTCTGCTGGGTACTTTTTGTTAACAGCCTTTGCACCTGGACACTGACCATGAAACAACCCAGGCAGAAAAACCCGCAGCCATCCCACCAGCCCCTGTGTCTGATGTGTACCTGCTTTCTGGGTGACCCTTGGGTGACACAGAAGCTTTTCAGCTCTGGTTGAGCAGATCCACCCACACTACCCATATAGATATATATGATACAGGTAAACATAATGATAGAGATGGAGATGAGTTGGAGATGATGGAGATGGAGATAGAGATGGAGGTGATGGAGATGATGGAGACGGAGATGATGGAGATGGAGATAGAGGTGATGGAGATGGAGATAGAGATGATGGAGATGATGGAGATGGTGGAGATGGAGAGAACAATACAGACATATCCAATAGGTGTTTCTTGCCTTTTCTGCAAACCACTCTTGCAAACGAATTCAGTGTCCAAATTCAACCACCATATTTGAACCCTCATTCCCAGGCACAAGCTCCTCACGTGCTCAGATTTCACTTGATCTTTACAACATTTTTTCACAGCTTACGTGTTTCCCGTTGCTATCAGCAGCTTGTTGTATTCCATCTTAAATCCATCCTTGAACACAGCTGTCTTGTTCTTGATATCCACGGCCGCAACCTGAAATCATTCCTAAATTATGTTAAGGGATGAAATCCCAGATGTTCGCTGAGCTCCCAGTCCAACCATCTGCTCTGTTAGGTTTTAGTCCCCTGTGTTCCTGTCCACAGCTCAGCCAACCCAGACTTTACTATTCCCAGTTGCCTTTTTACAAATCTCTGAAGGGACCTCTGGAGATGCTCTGGTGCCACCCCCCTGCTCCACCCAGCAGGGTCACCCAGAGCAGGGGGCCCAGCAGCGCAGGGTCCAGGTGGGGTGGGAATCTCTCCAGAGCAGGAGACTCCACAACCTATCTGGGCAGCCTGGGCCAGGCTCTGACATCCTCATGCCAAAGAACTTGCTCCTCCTGCTCAGGTGAAACCTCCTGGGGTCCAGTGGGTGCCCATTGCCCCCTGTCCTGTTGCTGGGCACTAATGAAGAGAGTCCATCTCCATCCTACTTGCACCCACCCTTTAGATATTGATAGACATTGATAATGTCTCCTCTCAGCCTTCTCTTCTCCAGGCTAAATTGTCCCAGCTCTCTCAACCTTTCTGTGTAAGAGAGATGTTCCAGTTCTCCAATCATCTTAGTTGTCCTCTGCTGGACTCTCTCTAGCAGTTCCCTGTATTCCAGACGTGGCCTCACCAGACGAGAACAGGGTGGGAGGATGACCTCCCTTGACCTGCTGGCCACACTCTTCTTAATGCACCCCAACAGACCACTGGCCTTCTTGGCCACAAGGGCACATTGCTGGCCCATGGAAAACCTACTGTCTAGCAGGACTCCAAGATCCTTCTCCTCATGGCTGCTTCCCAGTAGGTCTACCCCTAACCCATACTGATGCAGGAGGTTGTTCCTTCCCAGGTGCAGGACCCTACATTTGCTCCTTTTGAACCTCATTAAGTTCCACTCTGCCCAACACTCCAGCCTGTCCAGGTCACACTGGATAGCAACACAGCTCTGGTGTGTCAGCCACTCCTCCCACTTCTGCATCATCATTGCTGAGGTCACACTCTGTCCCCTCACCTAGGTCACTGATGAGTAAGTTAAATAAGACCAGACCCAGGAGAACAACACTGGCTACAGGCCTCCAGCTCAACCCTGCACCATTGGTCAGAACCCTCTGAGCCTTGTCACTCAACCAGTTTTCAATGCCCCAGTATAAATAAAAAAAAAAAAATGGGGAGAAATCTTTAAACCATCAGTGTCTGCACTGCTTGCAGTGCACTCCTCATCAGAGGCCAATTGTCACCCCGGATCCAGGTGAGGATGCTCACAAATGCCATGCAGACAACAGTCACCCTGGAGTGTGCCCAGGGTGTCCTTCCTGCCATGGGAGGACCTGTATTAACAGTGGTCTTGAAGAACCATGGGCAACCTGCGCTCTGGGGGATCAAACAGGGGGCTGGGGAAGACCCAACGTTTCTTCAGTGGCACCCAGCAAACCAAGAACAGAGCAAGCTGCCACCTTTCCTAAGCACAGCCTCTGCACACCGGCGCTCTCAGAAGAAGGTCTGGAGGTGCACGTAGGACTCTCCTTACCTGCATTTCAGTCAGGACTTCGATGTCGTAGGTGCGGAAGAACTCCTTGGGGCGCAGGGCAATCTGCTCCGGGTGGGAATCCATTGACTGCAAACAAAGCCATTTTTTTCTATCAACCACTGTGGGTTGAACAGGCAAGTGGAGAAGTCCCTGTTACCAGCACATGTCAGCAGCAGTCTGAAGTCAGACTTTATGGCATGGGTTAAGAGAGTTGCTCTACAGGGCCTGGAATCAAAGCTTGTTCCAGTAACGGTCACCACAAGATGCTGCATTGGGGTTCTGGTTCCTCCTTTGCCTGCTCAGCGCTGGGGTGGCACTGCCCAGCTAAGGCAGGACCACAGGAAAGCAGCTCCTCATAACAAACACAAGTTCATAGGAGCAACAGGAAAGCCCCATGATTTGGAAAGCAACCAGCTGCCTGGGGAAATGGAAGCTGAAAGAGCAGTAAGAACAATCAGCATTAACACAGCAACTTTCGAAAGCACCCAACTTACACAACACAAGTTCCCTCAAAAGCTGAAGCAGGAGCATGTGGCCCATATCTCCTCATCTCTAGCTGCAAGGTAAAGGCTCTTGCTCTTCCCAGCCTTCCCTAGTCACTTGGGTGGAACCCACATCTACATCTACACAGAGGGTTGAGCTCACGCTTGAGTCTGAGTTCCTCTGTCCTCCTAACTCTGCAGACACAAGCTCAGATGTAGGCTGAGGACAAGCTGAGCACCAAGTGAGCTGGGTACAAGCTGCTCCATGCTCCAGTGCATCCCTCCCTGCTGGCAGCAGAGCAGGGACCTCCATGGCCAGACACAGGCCAGGGTCAAGCTCTGCAACGTTATCGCAGAGCACTGAGCAACAGCAGCATCTACCCATGCCACGCAAGCATGGCGTTTGGGCTTGACTTGAGAGGGACAGGGGATGCAGGAATCAAGGGCTTCACCATCTGTCCCCAGAGATGGATGTGCAAGGGCCTTGTCCCTGGAGGTGCCTTGGTCAGGGGCTGGGATGAGCCCTGCAGGACACTCCCTTACCATGGCTTCAGATAATGCTGTTCTAGGAAGAGACACTTATCTTAGGACCTGAGGCAGGTGCCAGGTCATTCAGGTTTTACTGCAAATTCCTTAAACACCCAACGTTTACCGAGAGGAATGTCCAACCCCATGTCTTGGGAGCGGTGGCTGGTGCACAACCACCACGGGGTGCTCTGGAGACGCTGATGGGGCCGTTGCAGCACACCAGGGAGCAGGTCATGGTCCAAAGGGGACAAAGAGGAACAGTCTGTCAGGACAGACTGATAACAGGTGTTCAGCAAGCCAAAGAAAGGCAACACTGCAGTGTCAGGAGGCCAGAAGTCTTCTGCTTACACCCTACAGCTCCTCCTCCAATGACTCTTTCCAGTGTTAGTTCCACCCACAATGGGTTTAAGAAAAATACTCTTTTTTTTTTTTCTTTTTTCTACCCAGTTCTCCAAAATCCTGCCTTCTCTTCCATGGGTGTTGTGCACCTTCCAAAAGCAAGTACAGCCAGAGGTGTTTAGTAGGGAGTTTATCAAACCATGCCCCACATCTCTGGCGTGTGAGATGTTCTGACTATCTAACAGAGGGTGCAAAAGTCAGTCTGGCTCTCACAGGGGGGATAAATGTTTCAGAGAGCTGCCAGGCTGGGGCAGGGACTGCGAGCTTCCCTGAGGTCCCCAGCACAACCCCTGTGACTCTTGGACACAGGTTCCAGCCAGACACGTCTCACCCCAAGCAGGTCTTGTCCAAGCACAGAAACGGTTCCAATGCTCCTCCAAATGCCACGTGCATATTTACCTGCCTTTGAAAAAATCACTTTACCTTGGGGCTGGAAGCAGAGTTTGGTGCTCTGACTGCTGAGTACCAGCCCCCCATAGATACTCATCCCAGACATAAAGGGGAATACAGGTACCAGCCATTCTGATGTTATCTCCAGGCTTCAAGACCAAATGCAGCTGTCCAACCTAAGTCACTGTCCGCTCTCAAGTAAGGCTCAGGAATCAGTAATAAAAAAAGGTGATTAAGATCAACCTGTATCTACAAATTGAAATGCAGAATGGGATGGGTGCCAGAAAAAGCGATCTTTGCACCGTGATCAAGGTACCGAGTTGTGATGGTGACCGATAATCACAGTAATTACGGTGGGGAGCATCACTGGGCACTAATAAAAAAACCTGGTAGACAAGACAATTTTTTCACATGCCCCATTTCATTGCCCTAAAGCTTTTCAGCTGGAAGCTCAATAAGAAGATCCATCCAGGTAGGAGCTGGACTGTGAAGAATGCCCTTGTTTCTGTGCTTAGTTTGAACAATTCCTCTTTTGTGTTGCATATTTCAGCCACCAACAGAGGAGAAAATTCATGGGCAAAAAGAGAGAACAAATAAGGAGAAACACGCTGCTGCAAAATAACCGTGGGGAAAGGTCCCAGGGCAAATTTTAAAACTAGGGAGGGGTGGAGGGAGAAGTGCCATCCCCAAAGTGATACAAACCTTACTGAGCTTTGGTCTGTCGTAGGGCAAGTGTCTGTCCATCGTGCACATCACAATCCTGTCCGAGAAACCCTCCTGGCGCAAGGTCTCCGCACAGACCAGTCCGGCTGCCCCTGTGGGAGAAGGAAGGCTGTCAGCGGGGTCTTGCAAAATGCTCTTAAACCCCACCAGTGCCCACTCCAAAATCACCACCTCCTCTCACCCCGACCATACTTCATGGCCCTTCCCAAGTAAAGCAGCTTGCACAGGAAGACCAGCTGGGGTAGAGGCACCAGGCAGGAGAAGGGACCCTCTGCCCACGGAGCGTGGCAATAATCCTCTGCGGGACGTGCCTCTCCCTCAACCCCCACGAACCCACGAAGGGCACACCTGAGGAGTGCTGCCCATGCCTCCACACCTCCCACAAGCCCCTTGCACCCCACTAGTCAGGGAAGGGTCTCACAGCTTCCGTGCTGTGCACTCAGCGCCCGGTGGACATACAGCCAACCATGGAGGGCAAGGGGGTGTCCTCCCTTCTTCCCAGCCAAAGAGTTGCTCGTGTGCTTTGCTAAGTCAAAGCAAAAGCTGCCTTGAGGTGCATTAAGAAAACTGTGTGCAGCAGGTCTAGGGAGGTTCTCCTACCCCTCTACTCTGCCCTGGTGAGACCGCACCTGGAATATTATATCCAGCTTTGGGCTCCCCAATTCAAGAGAGCTTTGAGAGCTCAGGTGAGAAGTCCTGAGTCTTTTCTCAACCAAGAAAGCCTTGCCCAGTGATGAGCATCATAAGGGCCACAGTTTTTGTAGTACAGTGAAAGAAGATGGACCTGGACGATATCATGGTTTGGTCCACCTACAAAATGCTCCCGTTGATGGAGGTGGGGGACAGTGGAAGAAGAGACAGGTGGGTGGACAACCCATGCACACTGCCTGGAGCACGCTGAGCCGGGACTGACTCTGCACTGATGCCAGGATGACTCTCACATGAGCAAGGGGCTGCGGTCGCTTGCCCTCAGCTCTGCTGAGCACGGCTGGATCCCAGTCCTCGATGCAGGACTGGATGGGGAGTCTCTTCCCAACACTTCTTCCTCACAAAGCCCAGCTTTGAAATCTCCTTTTCCATCCACCAGAACAAATCTTGGTCTTTAGTAGACCTGTAAATTTAGCTGGTTGAGCCTGAGCAACTTCCTTCAGCAATGGCTAACACTGCCTGTGGAGTGACCTTGCTGAGGGTTGTGATGACTCTGCAGCCCTGCCACACACCAGGACAGCCCAGCTGACTTCGGGGAGCAGCAGTGTCACACCCTGGCTTTGAGTCAACAAACAGCAGGGGCACGAGGAAGGGAAAAAATGCTCCCCAGCAGCAAGGGAAAAGCCATCCTGGCTGGTTCTCCCCTCTGCTCAGGCTGGGAGCTGCAACTTAGATGGCAGGAACAGGAGATCACAGTGTGCTCCCCACTTTCACACCTTGGACTGGTGACCTGGAGGCTGTAATCAAGTAAGACAGCCCATGTGCCAGCAGCAGCCATTCCCACCCAGCCTCAGGTCCAACACAAGATTGACTGTGTCCTCCTCCCACCCTCCATTTCACCATGACCTGGTTCAGCCTAATGACCACCCCATTCCAGAAACAGGCAAACTCCAAAGGTGGGATTCACCCCATCAGGCTTTCTACAGAAACTCCATCGCACAAATAGAGCTGGGACAAGAGATAAGACAGGTTGGCAGGTTTGCCATTTCATGCAGGGATTTGATATGTTCTGAGAAGATGGAAGAATTTTGTTCCAGAGAAGCACCTTGAGGTGAGAACTTTGGAGCTACAGGCAGCAGCAGTGGAATAAGACAGAGATGTGCCGGCTCCGAGAGGAAAAGGTGCGTCCACATCAGTTATCACACTTACCAGTTGTGGAAGTCAGGAGTTCCTGATGTATCTGGGGAGGGTGTAGAGGGAAGAGGGTTCAGGGCACCCACTACAGAGACCCATGACGGGGAACCACAAAGCTCCACAGACAGGGCACCTTTGGACCCTTCATGTGTAGGACAAAAAGGCTCAGGAAGACCCTTTGGTGGGACCCTTTGCACAGGGAGGGATGCAGGAGAGGTGCCAGAAGGTGCACAGCACACAGACGCCCTGCTCTCCATACACCCACCCAGGAGGGGACACCCACGGTGGTCCCAGCACATGCCCCCCAATACCTGCGCCGATGATCAGCACGTTGGTACTGCTTAGGTTGTAGTTGCTCAAGGAGATGCACTTTGCCATCATCTTTGTCCTCCTCTGTGTCTGAAGAGCCTACGCCACCAACAACAAGAAGAAAAGTCATTCTCTTTTCTCAGCTTTAACCAGGATAGCTGGGCAGGAACGGGGCCAACACCACAATTGTCATAAACCAGCGTGGATGAAAAGGGAACAACCATGCCTTTGTACCCAAGGAGGACTCCAAATCCCTGCTCATCCAACCACCCTTCCACCATCGGGTGAGCTACCCCCTCACAAGGCACAAAGGAAAAATAAACCCACTGTCTTCTGAAAATTCATCCAGATACACAAAGCTGAGGGAAAAAAAACTACATGACAAAGTAGCCCAGGCGTGTCGCTGGGCAAGTCTGCAACCAAGAGGTGAGATGGACGTGCAGAAGTCCTATTACCCTGAATATGAGCACAGCTTGTATCCCTCTGACATCCAAAGAAGCTGACAGACTTGTTCAACCTACCAGAGCACACCTGAGGACCTGTGTCACTGTAGCCCCGCTGCACAGATCTCCTGTTGTCAGCCATCGGAGGTGGAACAGGCTCCACCCTCCTCATATCACATCCCACCCAAGTCAGCTGCCATTCAGGTGACCTCTCTGGATTTAACCCAAATGCTTGGGGATCTGATGAATGTTTACAAATATCCGAGGGGTGGGTGTCAAGTGGAAGGGGCCGGTCTCTTGTCAGTGGTGCCCTGGGATAGGACAAGGAATAATGGGTATAAGCTAGGACATGGAAAGTTCCACCTCAACATGAGGAGAAACTTCTTCACTGTGAGAGTGACAGAGCCTGGCCCAGGCTGCCCATAGAGGCTGTGGAGCCTCCTGCTCTGGAGACTCTCCAGCCCTGCCTGGATCTGTTCCTGCGTGGGCTGCCCTGGGTGACCCTGCTCTGGCAGGCAGGTTGAACTTGATGATCTCCAGAGGTCCCTTCCAACCCCTACCATTCCATGATTTTATAGTCTGCTGTAAGGCTCCAGCTGGTTCTGAGCTGCAAATGTGCACTGGAAAAAGGCTTTACATGGAAAGAAAAATGGCAGTGGCCTGAATGGGCTTCGTTCTGGGGGAGTGAGAACCCTTCCTGCCCATTCACCAGGTTCTTCTCCAGCAAAAGGAGCTGAGGTGTGAGCTCAAGATGGAGCAGAGATGACTTCAGTCATCACCGTGACACATCCAGTCCCAGCAGACATGGACAAAAGGCTTCTGGAAAAGGCCTGTTTCAGTGGGCCAACTGAATCATGAGTTGTGCTCAGCTCAAGAAAACATGGGACAAGTTCAGGACAAACCTCCTGAATCCACAGGACACCCCAGCTCTGGTGTCCAGACACTGCTGGGGGAGCACAAGCGGGCTGGGAGGGTGACAGAACACCCCTGCCCTGCTCCACTTGTCCTCCATATGAACTTCAGGCTGTCGCTTAAGACAGGACCAGGCGAGGTGAACCTTTGCTTTACCCACATTGGATGCTCACACACCCTCTGTGCAGGCACTGCCTCCCCTGCCCCAGAGCCCAGAGAAAAGCATTTTCACCAACCCCCAGGCTCAGACAGCAAAAAGCAAAGGCACGACCCTTGCTTTTGAGATGCAGTGGCCCCTCACCTGCTTGCTTGCTCGGATGTAGACCTTCTCCTTCTCGATCTTCACCTAGGGGTGACAGAACAGCAGTGGTTTGCAGGACAGGGGGTGATCACTCCTTCTGTGCAACAACTAAGGAACAGAGCAGCCAACTCAGGTCTTCTGCGAGAGCAGCTCAGGCCATGGCAGGGCTGGTCCCAGCTCAAGGATGTGGGATGGTTCCTGCCTCCTATCAATGGAAAACCTGATTCCTATCTCAGGCTTGCAGCTGGTTTTGCAGTCCCACCCCATTCCTGCTTAGGAGACCTTCCAGACTGTGCACTTCCACCCTCGGGTACCCAGGAGGTATCTGGTGCCTGTGGGTGGATGCAAGAGGAGCTGCAGGGAGGAGGGAGAGCTGGGCGAGGTGCTACTCTCCACTCACCACCCCAGCAAGTGCTTGGAAAAT
>JANHGN010005706.1:0-13403 GCA_024605025.1 Megaceryle maxima | reverse complement strand
AAGGCCAGGCTTGATGGGGCTCTGAGCAACCTGCCCTAGGTAGAGAGGTCCCTGCTTGTGTAGGGAGGTCGGACCAGATGACCCCTAGAGGTCCCTCCCAGCCTAAACCACTCAATGATTCTAACAGAGGAGCTGCCAGGACAGGAAAAGGTTAAAATTTTCAGGGAGACCACATTCCTATTAGCAGTGAGATTTCTAGTTTGATAAGTGAGATAAATAAGTGGGTGTGTATATAGCTGCAAGGTCCACAATGTCTTATCTTTCTCATCTCGAACTTCCAGCTCCTGTTGATATCACTGAAAATTTATGCTCAGCAACCAACTAAAATAGAGTGTCCCGATTCTGAGCCTGCGAAAAGTTTTATTTTCATCTCCATAAAACACATGGGAAGCAGGTTGGGAAACTTCTTCGTTGTTTGGGTTTGTTGGTTGGGTTTTTCAAGTAATGAAACGCGTGTCTTCAAATCCTTCAGATTAACACAGGAAGAAATCAGGGTGAGGATTTATCATCTGGGGGAGCAGGGAGAGCTTTTCCTCTCCTCAGTGGTCCTCAAAAACACAGTTAAGGGTGGCTGAAAAGGCCTGGGACTCTCCCTCAGCCACGGTGTTGTGGCTGGTAAAATAAAGATACTTCTGATGCTGGGTCATTTCGGGGATTCATTAGTGAATGACGCTGAAGCAGCTCTAATGATTACAAAATCCAGTAAGCACCGAGGGGTTTATCCTAATGGGTCTCCTTAATCTACAGCTCAATGGCGAGTCACGGCACTAGGAGAATTCCAGCGGTCTTCCAATGGAAGGCTGCTGTATGGATTCCCAACAGGAGCTACTTAATACGCACGGCAGAAATGCAGGCACCCCAGCATCGTAAACCAGAAGCATCCCAGTGTCACGTGGCTCTCTCCACAGCCACTTTCAAGGCTGACAGCTGAGCAGCGATAGAAAATCAAGGCACCCATCTGGCAGAGCTTCATATTTGGGAATTTTTTTCCTACCTCTTCCCAAAAGCACGGAGGAATATCTTAGGCTCCGGGTGAGATTCTGCAGTTAGAATAGAGACAGCTGGAGTGCTGATGTTTCCTGAAAAGGCTCAGAGAATGATTTATCCCCGATGTCTTCAAATCACGAGTCTGTGCACCAGCTCCAAGGCTGAGGGGGCTTCACAGCAGCATTTCTGATGGCAATGTGAGTTATTCAAAGGAAAAAGAAACACATGAAACCAACCTGGAAGATACAAAACTCCCCATAGGACCCCTGTGCAGACACAGTAGCCCAAAATCACCTGAGGTTTCTGTTTGATTAAAACACTGATAATCTATTTCAAAAGACTGAGCTGACATCCACCAGTTCCTGATGCTTTGAGGATGAAAAACGAGGTCGTGAACACATCCCGAGCTGGCAAACGTGCAGGTGTAGCCTGGTAGTGGTCCAGAAGCTGCCATGCCAGTGAGCTCTCCAGCATGTCAGAGCAACCAGAACACCCCCAGATTCCCTTGTGGCAGCCTTTCTCCAGAGCTTTTGCTGTTTCCCCCAGCTGCTTCCCTAAAGGAGCAGGACAGAGGACAAACATTCATAGGCCTTGCCGGTCCAAACAGTTCTGCTTTGATCTCTGAACCGGAGAGCGCCAAGTCCTCCTTTGCAATATTAAAGGCCCCTTTTTTGCTGCCTACGTGACTGTTCAGCTCCCCAGATAAAAAGCTCAACCTTAACAGACTCATTCAGTACTTGAATTACTTTTCAAACTACCAAAAAATTCCCAGCACAGAATTCCTCAGTAAGATGCCCAGTGTGATCCCAAAGACAACTTTCCCCAGCTCTGATAGAAACTCTTGATAACTAGCATCGCGTTAGGAATTAAGAGCACTGACAGAAGCCAAAGCGGGAGACGTTGCATCACTGTTATGGCCTCAGAAGTCAGCCTTGTGTCCCCAAGAGACCCTTGTCTCTTGGCATCATTTCTGGTTTTATCTATTGGATTAAATGAAAGGGTCAAAACCCAGTTTGCTTCTCCACTCGAGAGATTCCAGGTAGCGAAAAGACCCAAACAACAAAAAGCTGACTGGTGTTTACAGAATCTTTCTAAGATTGGGTACCTGTCAGCCCTCCTCCAGGAGAAAACCACCACCACAAGAAAAGGGCCCACGTTCCCAGGCCACAACAGATTCGCCCACAATATGCAGGGAGAAGCTCTTATTGAGGAAGCTGCAAGAACATCTCAGCTGCAGGTGCAGGGCAATCGCCCGCTCCGCAGAGCCACAGCAAATAACGAAAGAAAACAGCTCAGGTTCTTTTGCTCAAGTGAGCTGTTCTCAAAGCACAGTGCCAGACAAAACTCAGCTCTCCCTGCGGGGAGCTCAGAACTTCTGCCAGGTGTGGGACGTACCCCCGCGGCATCGCGACCATCCTGTACCCCACATGCCAGCGGGAAAGACGTGCGCAAAGAAGCTGCTGCCTCACGGGAGCCGGCAAGCGGGCCTGGGCTGAGTGGAAAAAGGAGAGTGAAAACACACTTGCTCTCACACCTCTAGCTGGAGCCGACATCTCTATCCCTCTTCCAGCTACAGGCAAACGAGCTTAGATCACCTTCAGCAGGCTCCTTCCGCGACAGCGCGCTTTCGAGTTTCTTTCCAACGCGCGCTCTTTTTGTTCCTAGCACAAAGGAAGAACTGCAGATTGTCCGATGCTTTTGCCCCAGCCTTTTTTGTTCCTAGCATGAAGGAAGAACTGCAGATTCTCCCGATGCTTCTGCCCCAGCCTTCTGTCCTCGTTTCCTCTCTCGCAACGCTACTGAGGTAGATGGATATTCAGAGAGTGAACACCGCCTCCCTAAAACGTTGTCTGGGGATAATTAAAATTATATTGACTTTCTCGATCGCTTCAAAGACCTTTACAAGTCATCTGATGAGCATCGGATGAGGTCTCTAGTTCCAATGCATTCTTAGGCTTTTTCCGCTAGCAACCCCGGATTCCTATCATTTCTCTTGGCAATTAACTACAGACATCGCAACCCCTACTCTAAAGAGAAACCGCAAATGCAAAGCCGATCGAGGTGTTGATGGGGTTGAGGAGAGGGAAGGAATGAGGAAGTGACTTGGCAAAGGGAAAAGGACATTTTCCTGCTGGGAGTTTAAGAAGGAAAATTAAGGACAAATTACAAGACGTCATTTCCTAAAGAAGGCTCTTCAAACACATCTGCAGAGGTGGAAGGCACAACTACTTGTGAAATTTACAAATGCTGCGTAATTGTTGAATGACTTTTCTGCAGAATGAATCCATGAGAAAACCACCCTGTCCTGCCAAGGCATTGGCACACAGCTCCTACAGCTCTGTTATTAAATGTTAATCATCTACTTCAGTCGGCGTTCGTGGATGAACAGCCAGGAAGATCACTGAAATGGAAAATGTGGAACTGGGCAGCTCTTCTAAAGACCCCGATCTCCAAATAAAGCTGCAGCCAGATCACCTCCCACAAGACAGGGAAGATGAAAACACGAGTCTTCCACCAGCCACGACAGAGGATGGAGAGGAAAGAACGCTGAAGCTGCAGCCACCAGACACAGCTTCACAGAAAAAATAAAACAATAGGCTGCCAAAAGGCAGCCCAGAGCCTCTGACTAAAGCTCGAGGGGCCCCCAGCCCATAGACTTGTCCTTTCTAGTTGATTCATTTGCCCACGTTTCTTTTCTGCTATCCAAAGTAAAGATGAGTCGCTTCAAAATCTCCTTTTGGCGCAAACACCCCGCGTGACTGAATACTTAGAAAGAGCACCCCAGAGGTTCAAACTGGGGCCTGAAAGGCTGCTGTTAAATGTGAACGGGCAGCTGAGGAGGCCCCTGACTTCCCACCCAGGCCCTGGACTGCTAGAATATGAGATTTCATTTACACGGAGTAAAGTTGCCCTGCAGCTGCAACCTGCAGCTCCCCTGGGGCAGGGACTGCGGGGACCTAAACTCCTGCCCAGTTGCAAGCACAGGGGGTAAGGAAAGATGCTCCAACCCACACCAGGTCCAAGCTGTAGGAGCTTGGACCATTTCTTCATGGAAATGCGGACGCGGCGAGTCATGAGCAGCAGCGTTCAGCCCTCCCCAGGGCTGGTTTCAGACGGGCAAGTGCCCTCACGGCACTCCTGAAACCTGAAAACCCATTGGAGGCCTCAGCATATGGAGCTCTGGGTCAGGGCCGCGCTCTTCCAACCCCAGAGTAATTCACCTCTGCTTGAGGGAGGGCAGGGGTGCAGCTTAAGCAGATCCTTCTGGGCTTTTAGGAGATTTTAACACCCCCCTCTCAGCACTTCCTCGTTTTGAATAGAGCTGGTGGGTGTGTAAGGATGGTGGAGCTCCACGGGGCTTCTTCTCAGAGGTAAAAGGGAGAAGGGAACTAAAAAAAAAAACACCGGTAAAAAAACACAGAAAAAAACCTGTGCCGAGCGTATGCACTACACCAGACCCCTCCCACAGAGATATGCAACTCAGATCAAAAAGTTCAAGTTGTTGCTCTGTCTTCTTTGGGATTCTGAACACGTTTCGAGCTGCTACAAATTCTAGAGCATACCAACTCCCAGCTATGCTAAAAGTGTTGTGCTTCCTTATAAAATAAGAGTTCTTTTTCTCCGACCGAAAAAAAAAAAGTGACATTTCAAAATCTTCTGTATGAGAACCACTAACATATAAAAGAAGAATCATTACATCTTCGAATCTGTGCCTTGGTCCACAAAATAAATCACCTCTTTACTGATGAAGAGATGAGAATTCACTATATCCTCAGGAGAATCATCTTTCACCTTAGATCGAAGCTGCTTTTTCCTAGTACCGTGAAACACCGAGCCTACCCCCACTGCTCTGTGTCCTACTGTTCTTTTCAAGGAACACAAAGAAGGCACACACATGTGGCACTCGCTTTATTAAAAACCAAACAAACCCCTCTGCTCTTGATTTTTGATCTTCCGTCGATCCGAGCTTCTTGAAAGCCGCAAGTGGGAGGGATTTCCCACGTGAGCAGTGTCCCATTAGTACATTAATAAATCTCGACTGCGTAACCTTCCTGGAAATTGGCAGGTCTATTTTCCAGAGCCTTGCCCTTCCCTTCACAGCCACACCAAGCAAGGCTAAGTTGCATATTAAGCCCTACAAACCACATAAAACAATTACTTGGCGTTAACGCGCTTGCTCTAAAGGGGCTCGAAAGGCTGAGCAACAGCACTGCAGGATCAGGGCCCCGCTGCACCAAGTGCCACCAGTCTGTCAAGTCCTGAGGGAGTCACGGCTTCTAACTGTACCTGTTCAATAAACAAAAATCATCAGATAGAGGATATTGGTCAATGACAAAACGTTTTGACCACTGTAAAAGTTAGTAAGGAAAAGCTCCCATCGAAATCTTCAATTCTGACCTCATTTTTCAGTAGTATCTTGTTATCCTCCCAAAAAAATTCAAGGGAAGCTCGTTTCCCATTGCTAATTTGAAACATTCCCCAACCAGAAGTGCTCCGCACCTGCCAAGATTCATTTTCAACAGACACTAAATTTATTCCAAAGAGCGGCTGTCTAGAGTGAGAGACTTAACTTTTTTTATTTTTTTTTTTTTTTTTTTGGGGGGGGGGGGTGGTGAAATAATAAAAAAAAGGCATTTTCTATTTATTATAATTCCCCTTCCTGACTCAGCACAAGCGACAGATGGAAACAGAAACCTGATTTAGAAAGCGGAAAATCAGGTTTTCTTGAAACTTCTGACAACGAGGTGTTACCAAGATTTGAAGGGGTACTTTTGCGCCGAACCAAAATCCGTTATACGCACTCCCGTCAGATGCCTCAAATTGTTTTATTGTCACAGACGTTACGCTTCTAGCGTCAACATTTCCAAGTGCTTTTTTGCTTCAGAGAACTTGAAGCTAGAGCTTTGTTTCTTCGCTCTGATTAGGCCTGCCACCGAAACGAGCTAAATAAGCTAAATGTAATTATGCAAAACCCATCTCTGAAGCTGAGTAAGCAGCCACCGCCAGTGTAACACAGCTCCACGCCTCCCACCAGTTTATCTGCTGGTCTTTTGCTGGTGTTCTCCACTATCGGTCCAGCTCCAAGAAAGCGTTTATAGGACATTCCGGTCTCGCTTCTGGCAAGTTGATAATCTGATCGATAACAGAGGTGATGGAAGTTGTATTTATGCAGAAGGAATCTGTCAACATGGGATTATCATTATTATTTGTGGCCGCTACCATGACTGATTGCAGAGCAGAATTAAAAGGATGAAAAACTAAAGCTACGACAATTCTGTTTCCCCCCCCTTTATTGGAACAGGCCTGTTGGGTTTTGACCGATTGCTAAACCCAATGCATCTGCTTTTAAGGTCTTCAAGGCAACTAAGCACTTGGATTAACTTGAATCTTTTTCGGGCGGTTTCAAAAGGAAAAAGGGAAGGAAAATTTCCAGTGGAAGCACAAGTGCAGTACCGCTGACTGTGGATTAAGTTATGGCTTTTTATTCTGTTCATCACTTTCATTCAAAGTCCAAGTTTAAAAACACTTTTCAAGAAAAGCTGCTTTGGTTTGTTTGGTGCTTCAGAGCATTAAAAAATCCCCACACGCAGCCCGTGAAACTTCCAAAGGAATGTGCCAGTCCAGAAATTCATCCTCACGTGCAGCTACCAGCAGCTGTCGCGACGGACAACATCCTCGTTTGAACACAGACAAAACACAGATTGGCTGGAGATCGCTCAGCTGGACTTGTCCTTCTTTCTTACCAGACACACAGCGTCACTTCTCAAGTCACACTTTCCTTTCAAACCAACTCCCACCTCAATTCACAGCCCTGTGCTTCCCCTCTCTCCCTCTCCCAGGGCTGAAAGCCCCTGTTGGCACAAACCAGCTGGCAGAGAAGACGCGGACGCAGAGCCGGGCGATTCCTCCCACGCACATTTACTTTCACTGTGCCACGAATGTCTCCTCACCCCCACTTACACTACCCTCCGGCAAAGAAAAAAGATAAATAAAACTGTAATGAGCATTTTCTTCTTTGCTAAGTAAAGGAACGCAAAGCTCCTCAGCACAGCTGGAAAGCAAGCACGGAGCTGTTTTTTTCCTCGGAGGAAGCCCATGAACACAAGCTGACCCATGATATACGAGCAGCTAAGGCAGCAAGATGCAGAACTTTGGCAGCGTTAACAATTCAAGCAGCTCTGCAGTGCTGGCGTTCTCTACCCTTAAACCTTCCATTTATGCACCAAGGATTCTTCGAGTGACTTCCCGCTCTGGGTTTGCGGCAGGAGCGGGACAGCCAAACGCCATAAAGCAAGACTTGTGGCAAGCAGCATTCCCACAATAACCCAGCAACAGCTCACCCAGAACTACCTGCACAGAAAACGCTGCAAAAACCCCCGAAAAACAGGAGACACCGAAAGGAAACGGTGTTTAAAGCACACACAAAAAAGGCTTTCTCCTGGGGGTTGTGAGCAGCTCTCTTAGTGCCCCAGGCACACCCGGACGCTGCTGCTCCAGGTGAGGTTGAGGTGTTTGACCCGAAGCCTTTTTGTCACTCCGAAAAGCTTTCCTTTCAACAGGCAAATGGTTTGTAAGCAAACGCACCCAGAAAGCACAGTCCTCCTCCAGCACAGATTCTATAAAGGTGGCATCCTTAGCTCGCCCATCTGTCCCCTCACCGGGATTTCTGCGCTGAACGCGTAAAACAACGCGCAACTTCCCAAAGCCACGGCCGAACGCCAACCCCGCGACAGCGCGCTGCCAGCAGGCACGGGCCAGGCTGGGATACAGCGGCTCTTCAGAGGGCAGCCCAGCTCGCGGGATGAGCCTGGGGAGCACCCCAGTGACAGAGTCGCTCGGGTCTATGCTTGTCACCCACATCCAACTCAGCCCCTCCAGGCAAATCCAACACCTACCACTCTGGCACAACACTAAGGGAAAGAGCAGGAAAAGCTTCCAAGACCCTGACTCCGTGCTGGAAGGGCAAAGAAGCCACCTGCCACTGGTTATTTCCAAGTCACCCAGCGGTCACGTGGAGCACACGCACCCAGCTTTGTGAGAGAGCTCGGGGAGAAATAAAAGGCCAGGCTTTCCCCGACAGCTGCTGTGTGCTGCCTCCCAGCTCCACAGCAGGCAAGCATTACAGAGCAGAACACCGGCTATCCGTTGTTAAAAACTGTGACTCCTGTGCAAAGCTACTCCCGGATGAGGGATATGCAAAGAGGAAGGTCAAAAAAGACAGTATTTTGGGTTCAGAAAGCAGTGTCAGGGTACGCGGCACTCACCAGCAGCAGCCGAGAGGAAATGGTGTTAAGCTGCTGTCATTAATACCTTATTAATTCCGGGGAATAAACAAACCCCACAGAACATACCCTGGCATTCCAGTGACATTTTACAAACCATAACCTCTCTCCGGCCTAGGACCACGATTCTACAGCTTCCAAAAGCCTTGAGATCTCTCCCACCTTTACACATGGGACAGAGGAGCCCCAGTTAGCCGCAGGCAGAGTTGTGCTGAGAAGGAGAGAGGTTGTGTTCAAAGGCCCAGGGAGAATTTCCAACCTCTCCCAGGGCAAAATTTATTCCGCTGCTGTTTTTCCAGCAGGCTGAAGGCTCACAGCCCTGCGACCTGCTACAAGATCAGCCAGCCTGTTTGCAGGGGTGACAAAATTCAGGGACTAGAGTCATGTTCAGCAGCATTTTCTCCAGCACACCCCCAGCGTAACACAGTCAAGCTTACCTACCTCAAACAATGAGCCTCGGTAGACACAGGCACCTGTGGGACAAAGAAGAAATAAAAACAGATTAGATGGCGCTATCACCAAAAACCACCCGCTTCTGGCCAGGGCTGGTAACACAATGCATCCCGCACGCGGCAAGACGGGCATTCTCTCGAGATAAAGGCAAGAAGCAGCTCAGAATTGGGACTCGGAATAATTGCCCGAGCTCGTACTGAAATCGAGGGAAACCACGGCTACTCGAGGGCAAAACACGGCCCTTAGAAATGCAACGTCACGCAGCATTCCAACCGCGTGCTAAGAGCGGCCTCGTCTGCGTGCTCCTACAAATCCTTTTACCACGCGCAGGAGAAAGAAATAAGCGTGGGGATATAGACGTTAAAATGCGAGCCGGGGTGAATTCCCGCTCCTAAGTCACTCCTCCATGGGCAACGGGTCACCTAACGATGAGCTCACGGGACTCCTCCGGCTTCCAGCCTTCCTGCTCCTCGCCAAGGACACCGCCGGCCAACAGAAAGCTTCCCCATGCCAGTGACAGAGACACGCACCCATTCAAGCATCCTTTATACACTGTACTTCAATAAATCAAAGGAGATGTTGGAAAATAAACCCATGAATAAGCTGAAGGACATTTTTTTTCCTTGATTTTTTGGGAAACAGCCATTCTCGAGCAACTACACATCTCTGCCGACTGAAAACGTGACAGGATTGTGAAATCAAATGCAACCCAAGAAACACCAAGATGAAAAGAAAAGCGAATGTGGGAAAAGCTGCCTCGAGGGACCACCCAGAGAACCAAGAACTTCCTCACAGAAGAGTGGTGGCCCCCCAAAAATGCAGATTAGACAAATTTGTACAGAAAACCTTGGAGCTACACTGCTTCGAACCCAAAGCTCCTCCTTCGAGCCGGTCTTCAGCTCAGACACAAGAAGCTGCAGAGGCACCATCAGGAATTCTTTTTCCTCACCGAGAAGATGAGCAACGAGAACCCAGACGTGTTTCTCTCAAGTCCAGCAGATACTTTTCTATTCATATTGACAGGAAACAAATTGAGCCCTACCCATCACCTGCACGGACAGACCACCAAAGAGGAGTAACGCCGCAACACTGGGCTTCACTCTCCCACCCGCATCGTCCCCACGCCGCACGGTCGACTGCCACATTTGAGAAGCGAGCTCGCGCTGGTGCCAAGCTACTTGAAGGCAACCAAGACCCAGACTCTCACCAATTGCCTGCTCATTTCTTTGCTTGACTTACACAGTAATTTGCATTTATAGGGGAAAAAACCCCGATAACAACACTCGACGATACTTTGACTCAATGTGGCTGCGCTGATTTTCAAATACCAATTATCTTCCTTCTCCCCCACATCTCTCCTGACTCTTGGCAAGAGAGGATCATTTCAAGGCTCATCATCCAGCTGAACCTCAAAACTTAGTGCAAAAAACAAGGTCACACACTGCTGGAAGGAACGGGGTGGGGGGAAACAAAACCAAAATGCACAGAAAAACTTCATACCGCTTAGCAAGGACCAGCACAAGTCGACTGTTTTACTCCTAAAAAAGGCTTCCTATCCTTTCCTTTCGATTCACCAACAGCTATAGCTCCTTCAAAGCTCCAACGTAACAAAGTAACGATGGTTTGACACCCTAAACCATGAAATATGGCACCTCAGCCCTCACGAAGCATCTGAAAACCTCAAGAAGACGGGGGGAAACTACCAGCAGCACCGCCAAAACATCAGCATTTCCTGCTTTTGCCTCAAGAGGCTGTAATTACATCTAGGGCCCTTTGTGCCAGGCATTCTAAACATGTCATGAAAGAGCAGTCACCAGCCAAAAACGCCCATCACCTACGGGGCCAGAGCACAGAGCGAAGACCGAGGGAGAGGGGCGAGAGCAGCTGCCTCAAACAGCTCAGGCAGGCAACAGCAGGAATGAGACAGACCCTCAAAACTGTCTCTCTCTCAGCTCCGCAGCATATTCCCTCCGCCACACTCTGCGGAGACAGGCTCACCCAGCCCACACACCTCCAGAGAGCAAACACGGAGAGGCTGATTCTTTCTCTCTGCTAAAGCAAAGATGTATTTCACTGCCACACAAGTTACGGAGGGGGGATACCAGGGTTATAACCCAACCTAACTGGACTTGGAAAATCCTTACTTTCAAAACCCTTTCAGCTGGTTTTAACTCCTAACCTTGCGTGAGCCTGAGACGTCGCACATTGAGAGACGTCGCTTTTCATTACGGTGCCTCGGCTCTGCATGCAGCTCCTGGTGCGATTAATGACCCATCTGCAGAGCTCACCTGAAGGGGTTTCCTCAAGTGATCGTATTCCTTCTCACATACTGAAGAAGCTTGAGAGGAAACCCACAAACTTTTTGCCTTGGATATTTTTGCGTTGGGCATGTTGGATGGGGTGGTTGGGTGGGTAGTTTTCCGCTTCAGAGGCTTTTTTTTTTGACAAACATTAAGTCTCTCAGAGTATTGCCCAACAAGTTATCATCCCAAACTCCTATCTGACAGCTCCTCGGCTCACACATGCAGAGAGCTATTTTTAACTATGGCTGTTGGCTAAGAGAGCCGTATCAGATGGGAAGCACAGTGCCTGGGTGGGAGCAGCATTCGGGGAGCGTGCCGCTTCGGAAACCAACAGCTTACGGTCGCCTCGTCAAAGGAAGAGCTGCAAAACGGCCTCAGAGCACGAACGCAGCCACAGCCACGCTTCCAGCATCCCTCACCTGACCATCATAGGATCATAACCTTGCACTTTTTACGAGTCTGCACCCGAAGGTTTTTGCAGCCAATGCTCGACGCCTGCTGAGGCGCTCGGAGGGCACCCCCTTAGAGCAGCATCCAACACGCTAGAGACTCCGCCGGGCTTTCTTCCCTCAGAACACGGGGTGGTGACCGCTGCCTGCTCCTCCCCGCAGCCGCTGGCACCGCTGCCCAGCCAGGCCCGCTGCCAGCCCACCCCGCAGCGCTTCCCAGCGCCGGGGGCGAGCGGCTCGGCCCTCGCCTGCCGCGAACACCCGTGGGGAGCGAGCGCGCCAACCAGCCGGACGGGAGATTTCGGTGGGTTTGGACAACTAAAACCCATGGAAATCTGTTTGTTGGGGTCTTTTTGGGGGGGTAGCCCGAACCCTCAGCTCGGCAGCGGGTTTTCCGGCTGCTCTCTGGCTGCCTCCTCGCCCTCGGGAGGTGCCGAGCGTGAGAAGGAGCCCCGCGGCCGCAGCCCGACCGGCGGCACCCCCCGGGCCACCCTCCCGCCGTCCTATCCTCGAAGCGGGACACGCTGCCCCGTCCCCGGCAGCCTTCAGCCGCTCGAGGGGGAAGAGCCGTGGGGAAAGGGCCGGGCCGGGGACGGCTTCACCCCGAGCCCCCGAGCCCCGCCCGCGGAGAGGCCGCCAAAATGGCGGGGGGCGGGAGGCGGACCCCCCGCCCGGGCCGGGGAGCAGGGAGGGAACGGTGGCCCAAATGCCCCCCGGGAGAGGGGGACACACACACGACACTTCTCCGCAGCGAGGACGCTCGGCTTCCCCGCAGGACACCAACCGCCCGCGGGACGGGACTCACCTGAGGCGGCGGCGGCGGCGGCCAGCGCCGCGCTGAGGAGGAGACGCAGCGTCGCCCAGGCGCCCATGGCCCCGCAGCGCTGCCCCTCCGCTCGCGGCGGCTGCCGAGGGAGAGCCGAGAACGGGGAAGGGAGCGAGGGGTGGCCCCGACGCCCCCCCTCGGCAGGTGCCGGGGCAGCCTCTCGGCTCCCGCCCCGCCGCCAAACTTTCCCCGCAGACAAAGCGGCGGCAGCCGCGGCGGCCCCGCAAGAAATGCGCCGGAGCCCGCCCGCCCCCCGCCCCGCCCGGCCCCGCCTCGGGCAGCGCTTCCCCCTCCTCCCCCGGCACCTTCCGCGGGGAGGGGGAGATGCCATGGGCCGAGCCGCAGGGGTGGGTGCGAGGGGAGCCGAGCCGAGCCGGGCCTCTCCTCCTCCTCCCGATGAAGCAGCAGCACAGCGTAAACGGGGGAACCTGTCCTGGCTGCCGCAAACCCGGCGGCTTTGGCCAAGCGAAGGGGGTGGTGGGGGGAAGCTTGGCAGGAGCTGCCCCCCTCCCGGGAGCCAAGGGAGGGGCTGGGGGGGGGCAAAGGCATCGTCTGCTGGGGTTGTGAAGCTCCCCCCGTAGTTACCTTTGTGTGTGCAGGATTGAAAACAAAAATACAAGGCGGTGGGGTTGTTTACTAAGAGGGCTGGTTTCTTGTCACTTTGGTCCCCAGTAAGACACTCAATGAATTTTTTCCTGTTGCTTTCAGCAGCTCTGATTTCCCCCCGAAGGAAAGCTCCATCCCCCCAGCACTTCCCAAAGCCCAAATTCACCTCGTCCCCTTAAAATATTTTCTTGCTTTGGGTGCTCCTGCCCAGGCCCTAGTCCCTGGTGCACATCCCAGCTCCGAGCCTGTCCTTAAAACCTCACTCTTAGACACCTCCAGCACGGCATGCTTCCTGGAAGATCCTGGAGCCAACTTTGGCTCCTGCAATATACAAGTTGCATTGCCTGAAGTCAGGGCATGAAGAAAACCGGTGAAAAGTTTAAGTTACAGCCAATTAAACTGCTCTAAGCCAAAAAATTAAAGCAGAAATCATCCAGGCAGGGCATCCTAGTTTTACCAGTCTATTGAAAAATCTACTTTTTCTTCCCCCCCCCCC
>JANHGN010005705.1:16791-39473 GCA_024605025.1 Megaceryle maxima | reverse complement strand
GCCCTCGCAGCACCCCTACAGCCACCCCTACATCCCTCGCACCCCACTCTACATACCCCACCCACACCTAACACCCACCAGCGCACCTCGCGCACCTTCCACAACACCCCCCGGCGGAAGCCAGTCTCCCAAATTACACCCACAGACCACACACCAGCCCCAGTTCAGCACCCAAAGCAGCTCTTCCATACATCCAGCCTAGCCCTGGAACTGTCCCAGTCCCTCTAGCTCATCTGCACCTAGGGCTGGGGGTGAGTGGTACCTGAAGACCCCAAGCAGCAGCCTGTAAGGTCAGGAGGGCAAAACACCTTGGTAAAAGCCACACGGCCCAGGCTAGCACCAAGCTTCTCTTTTGAGCCCAGCAAACATGACATGTCTGGGGATGCCCCTTGCACACCCCTCTCTAGCTGGCACCCCACACCAGCTGCTCATGGGGCAATTGGCAACGTGTTTCCATCCCTCTTCTTACAGAAGCCGAGGCCCAGGGAGGTGGTCAGGCAGTCCTAGGACAAAGCCAGGGGAAAGTCTCAGGCCCAGGACGCCCCATGCTGCTCTGAGCACTGATCTGCAATTGCCAAGCAGCTCAGCTGCGCAGGGACACGAGGGGACCAGACTCCCTGAGCAATCCCCAAATGTGAGTTTGCAGGGAAAGCACAGACAGGAAAGCAGCTGGGCATCACCTCATCACCTTGTGATGTGAAAGCCAAGGATGGGGAGCACCCAGCACACTGGTGGCAGCACCTAAAAGGATGGAAACTTGGCTCCGTAAAGAATAATCTACCATCTGTAAAAGTCCAAGTGGAAACAAAAGGTACAGAATATAATCCCTAAATGATCCCTGAGGAAAGACTCAGGGCGCAGAAAGTTAGTACTGCCTTTAAAACAAACAAAATGATAGATTTACTGTAATCTGTTTCACAAATGGTCAAATAGACTACAGAACTTAATCCAGGAAAACAAAGGAAAACAGATGAAATCACAAGTGACACTCTTCTTCCATTATTCTAAAATGATTTAGAAAATGACAGAAGAGCTCACTGCATGATTGTGAATCCAAACAAGCATTGGTTTGTTATGACAAATTATTGATTTCCTCCCTCTGGATAAAAGAAAATCCCTATTCAAACAGAAGGGAAATGGTAACTTGGAGCCTGATCCAAAGCCCATTTACATCAGCCCATTTACATTACAGACGTGCTGTAAATGAATGACTGATGTTGGGGGGGAAAAAAAAGAGAATCAAACATGAGGGAAAGGTAAAACATTAGAAATGGCCCAGCAAAGAAGGAAAACATATTTGCAGCCTCATTAAGAGACTATGTCAATAGAATTCAGCTTTTAGATGCCTGTTCTAAGCACAGAGAGTTATTAAAAACAGCTTTATATGTCATTTCTTTAATCCAAGTTGCTGAATGTTGGCAAAAACAAACAACACCTCTCCTTACAACATCCTTCCCGGTATTAAAGCAGATCCTGCTGCATGACATCTTTCCAGGTGCCTTGGGTCCACAAGACCTGCTGGCAACTGCTCTATAGACAATAAAGACCCTACTGGTTTCTATCCACAGCTATTCCTCGGGATCAGAAACTAAAGGAAAATAGAAGCAGGGAAAAGAGATTTTTGGTACTTTAAATTGCTGTCTGTGAAAAGCCACAGAAAGAGGATCATCAATAACAACAGCAATGGGGAAGCCCTCCTCAAATCATCAAAACAAGATCCTGCCCATGTTCAGAAACCAGGACCGTATCACAAGACTGGGTGACAAGCATGACTAAATCATTCACCACTGTGTATCTTCCAACATCCCCGACTGCCAGCTGGCAGTACTCCTCTGCAAGTTGGTGCCACTGAAGAACTATATGACAAGGACATTTCAATGCTGAGGAGCTAGCACCAACTGGGTCTAGCTTCTAAACCTCACAATAGTGAGCTTTGATGGTTTTATCTATATGATGCTATTAACAAAAAAGAGAGATGAGGTTAGGAAAGACTGGATTAAAAAGTCAGACCTGAATAACATCAAGAAGAGAAGACTCAGTTCAAAGAGGCTATTTAAAGAAAAATGGTCATTATGAGTTGATGACTACATAAGTTTAAGACCAGATTGGATCACTGGGATTTCTAACCCAGGGCTTTAAGTAAGCTCTAGGTCTTATCTGTATTAAATCTTGTTTCTGGTCCATAATCTTTTTTTTTTTTTTTTTCCCCCCACCTTAATGTACCAATCTTGAGTTTAAAATCAAGGCTTATCTATTGCAGCTATTGTGCAATGTTCCAATGATTGCTTAGAGACATTTTTAAAAAGTCATAACTCTGCTTGTCTTTAAAATACCAATTAGTCCTGCATTGACTTCTAGGTGTTTTATTATGAATTTGTCCATGTAACTCCTGAACTTACATTAAACTTTTTCCTCCCCACTTGGTGGCTTTAATGTCGTGATGATAAAGACATCTATCTGGATAGCACTCCCTGACTCTCTTTATGTAAAGCATATTTTCCATCCCTTTGACCATTCCCATTAAATCTTTATACTCCTTGAATTGTGAACCATAGCTGCATCAGGTATTTTTTCAGTGGAGTTCAGGCCAGTGCTAAATGGATGGTACATCACATTTCTATTCTTGGTGGGACCCAGTGTTTCACCAGCCAAGGACTTAATTCGGTCGCCTTACCACAGACTCCCTGAAGTGCAGCAGAGTACCCACACTGACTTGTATACCTCATCTCCTTCAAGCTCTCTTCAGAAATGTCTTATGATATCCAGCTTATGATATCCAGCATGACTAATGATCTTTGTCCCTAGATACATAACCCTACTTCACTGAAAGATACTTCATTTACCTGCATGCAGCTTTCCAACAAGCCACACCACTCAGCACTCTTCTCTTTCATAGTTTATGACTTCCTTCTTTAACATACTAACTTGATCAGTAATGAATTTACATTGATGTACTGGATTTAGCAAGATCTTACAGAGATCATTTCTTGGCCCCAGTCCTCTGGAACCTCTCCAGAAGCAATCAACTTCAGCAACAATTCCCACTTCATAATTATATTTAAGAACCTAGGATTTAATCAGTTTTTAGTCTGCTTCATAAAGGACATTTTGATTCTGTATCCAATTTATTCACCAACACGTCATGCAACATCAAGGGTCTCCCAGACTCAAGCAGTCATAGACCTGATGGATCAAAAAACCTGCATTTTTTTTCCCAACTTCATAAGTTGTTCCAGTAAAAGTGACTAGGTTTCCCCATTAATTTTGGTTCATCTAACAGAGGGTGAATAAACAAGATTACCCATTTTACCAGTAAAAGCCACAACAGTGTTTAAAAAATGGTATAAAATCAGTTTAACAGCTCCAGTTCCCAACTTCATTGCTGGCTACATCTTTCAAAAACCATTAATTACTACGATTATTTTGCAACAAGTAGCTGGCATTTAGTACGACATCAACAAAGTACTAACATTTACAGGAGGGGTTTCCTTCCCTGGCATAGTACCATGCCAAAAATGACCAGTATGTCAGAGGAAGTTGTAAGAACTCATTTCCTCACCATGGAAGTCAACCGAGTCCTAAGAACATTGCTTTCAATCTTTATTCATTCATCCTAGCAGATTCATGAGCAGTAGCTTTCTGAAAAGCTGGAAACAGAATATCGCAAAAATCAATTTTCACATCTTATGAGAGCATGAAACACATGAGCATCCTTTTGCACAAGTCAGAGTCTCCCTCAAACTTATCTTTCTGAAGCTATGAAGTGAGCATGCAACTGTGCTTTAAGTGAACTCTGAAGAAGTCTCAAAGAAACTACCTATAGTGAGGAGAAACAGAAATGGGACTAAAAATGCATGAGAAGAGATTTTAAATTGAAAGAACCTGATGCACAGTTAAAAAGCCCACAGCTGGAAGAAAGTGAAATGATATTGTTTGGCAATCTTGCTTAGAAGTTACTAGGACAGGGAACAAACAGACCTATTTGAAGAAAACCAGGAAGTAGAGCCACTATCAAGAACACCAGAGAAGCTGTGTAATTGAAAGAATAAAAAGAATAAAGTGAAATGCTATCAGGAAAGGCCTTGGCAGTTGAGTAGACCAACTCACTGCTATGAGCTGACCTACATCAGCTACAGGATAGAAGTCACTTCAGAAAGAAACCAGAATAAGCACTCTAAAGATATGTCTATCAGCCTTGCTGTGGATCAGCTTATGACAGTCTATAAGAGCAAGCTTTAAACTGGTTTGTTTGGTACCTGAGCAGCACAGCTATGGGGAAAGAAAAGCAGAAACCCCAGTAAATGATTTCAAAGAGATCACAGCTACCATTGATCCACTTCAGGCTGATTTGGCAGTCATGACCGTTTTAAAGGGTGGTTTCATAAAAACACATCTGGGCCGTTTGAGCACAAGGGTGAAAAGGTGCATGTATGAGTTATCACTGCAAACTGGTAAAGCCAAGCAAAACCAGTGTTTCTGTGCAGAGGTTCCAGATTAAAGAGCTTGGGATACAGTTACCTTAAATGATTTCGAGATCACTTGCTCTATTTAAAAATACTCGTGAATATTTTCATTACTTTATACTATTGGAGTATTTTGTTACTGTTACAAATGTATTAACAATGGCAGTGTTATTTACAGGCACAGGGCTTCTCATCTGCTATCTCTTAAATGCTGGTTGTGAAGAGAGAGGGCTACAGCAGGCACCACTTTGTATCTAACATATTTGAACCCAGGAAGGCTGGCACAGGAATTAAGAACTAAGATGAAATATTTCATGCCATGACTCTGTGAGATTGCATGGACCTTACAAGCTTAAAGGACACCTGCAGACTGGAAGCCTAATCCACAGTTTCTAGTTAGAATTGAAGATGCAGACAGAATCCTCTCAACACACGTTTAACTATCAGTTGTCACACTGTGAAGCATCGGAGTGAACAAAGTACGTGCTAATAGTGACACAATAATGCAAATAGTAAAGAAGAGGAGTGTAAGAAATGGTTTTCAACTCTATTGACTGCAGGTCAGTTGGGCTGAACAAAGGGCATTGGAGAAGGAAAGGTGTAATTTCCTCCTCAGGTAGTTTTTCTTTCATTTATTACCTCCAGATGTAAGGAACAGCAGAAGGGCTGGTAAGCACCATGGTGTCCAACAGGCAGAGTGTGAAAAGTGGTGATACAAACAGTGAAAGTCATTTCCCACGGTTACTTGACAAGAAATGGACAGAGAGAAATAACTTACATGTAAAATACATGTTCACAACCCAGGAAAATAAAGCCCTTGAAAGAAGAGAGTGTTTAGCTGAGCATTTGAATATGCTTAATTTTAGGCCCATGCTGAAAGCCTCATGGATTTCACTGGAACTACAGCATGTGTGTGTCTGCTAAATGGGAATATGATTACCCATGTGCTGAAATCGTTTCCTGAATCTGACTCTTAGTTACTGCTTAATATCCACGTAGACAAATGTTCAGCTTAGGCAGCTGTGGCAGAGAGGTACTAAAATGTAACGAGGAGATGTGGTTCATTTATATGAAAAGGATGTGCTTGTCTCATTTACCAGGCTTGTTTGGGTTTTATACTACTGAGGTCTTAGCTGAAGTCTGAGCCTGTCTAGAGACGAGGTCTGTGAGAGTGGGAATTGCTCAGCAGAGTCAGTTTAGAGCAGAAAGTCTCAGTGACATTTTGGAAGATAACAGAGAGTGAAATAAAGCTTCTAAGCGAGGCCCGGAAACACCAGTAAAAAAACCTTCCACAAATTACTAACAAATGTAGCTGTTTGCCTCAGGAAGCTCCCAACTGTGTCCCAGGTTGTCATGGTTTAGGGTCAGGGCAGCCCCTTAGACCTATAACAGATGCTATTCTGTTAACCCCACTCCCTCCCCAAAGGGGAAGAGAACGGGAATAAGGGAGAGAGACTCAGCCATTAGAAAAGGGAACTAGAACAGCTTGAATGAAAATGAAAATAATAAAAAAATAGAATATGTACAAATATATACAAAACCAGTATGGAACCCAACCCCCCTGTTCAGGAGCTGAATTCTGGTACTGGGTTCAGGAACACACTGACTGGGATGGAAGGCAGTATGGATGGACTCCTCCTGGGATGCTCTGAGAAAGGAACCAAAAGAACCTGAGCCAAGCCGAGCAAAGCTGGCAAAGCGGGCCAAGAGGGGAGAGGAGCCCAGGAGCCCCCAAGAGAGAGCTACAGACCCTCCAAATCCCTCTGCTTTATACCAAATATGACGTCTATGGGCTGGAATCCCTCTCTGGTCAGTGTGGGGTCACCTGCCCTGTCCACTCCTCCCTGCAGGTTTGGCCTTTCACTTTCCTGCACCCCCCCAGTGTGGTTGGTGCATGAGATCCAGCAGTGGCCTTGGTCTGCACCCCAACCCTTGGTAGGAACTCTGACCATGGGGTGTTCTCACTGCTGGCAGCAGACACTGCCTGGGAAAACAGGCTGCTGACTTCAGGCAGTGCAGTTAGAGGAATGGAGCTGAAAAGTAAAACCTCCTAACAGAATTAGTTCTGTTCTCACCCAAACCAGGACAGAAGTGAATTACAGAAAGGCTCAGGGAAGGTGGAGGAGAGCATTAATTGCACTTCATTCAACTTTCTAAGCCCTTGCAATTGTTCATCTCTTTGTTAAAGATAAATGACAACGTACAGGTGTGGCACAACTAATAAAGAGCCCTTCCACTTTGGTGGAGCACTAATTGTGAATGTTTGGCTGAAACATGGGACAAAACAGCTGTCCACCAAAAATGCAGGTTATTACAATAAGGAAAATAAACATTTCAAGTGTTCATTGTAGAAATACCCTTTTGATGGAACTTACTTAGAAAATACCTGTATTTTCCATTTCCCACTAAAGCCTTGCAGCCCATTGAAAAGTCAAGGCAAAGATAGGAAAAACACCTCCACCATTTCCACTGGGCTGCTTCAATCACTTCTCTGGCCAAGTACTGCCAGACTTAAGGAGCTTGGTACATGACTGAGGTGAATTTGTCTGTGCTCAGTCTTGTACCAATTTCACAGGCCTACAGTTCACTCTCCTCTTTGGAAAAGGCTGTAGACCAGCAGTTTTTCTTTCATGTCATCATGAATTAAAAAAAGTCTTAATCATCACTATAAAAAAAAAAGAACACGCCCTCCAAAGAGCTTAAAGTATCATGCCAGAAAAACAGTATTAAATTAATAGCTATTTGTCCTTAATTTATCATTTCCTTCAGGATCTCTGCACAGCTCCCTGTAGATTTTGTCATATTCATCTGTCTCATTCACAGGATCTGCCTAAAAATCTTTCCCCTTGCAACCAGTGACCTCCTCACACTCCTGGTTCACAAGTGCAGGAACTGGAACTCCGGCACATAATGAAACTGGGGCACAAAGCTCTGAGAATGCTGCAGACAGTCCTCTGTGCATCCGAAGGGTCAGTATGTGTCACATCTTGATGTGGTGACACTGAGTGCAGCTGCCACCACCCACCAGCCAAACTCTCTGTCACCAATCATGCCACAAAGCTGTTTGCTAACAGCCAGAGCTGGCACAAAGGGGACAGGTCAGCAATGGGAAAGGCATAGAGAGAGAGAAATAAATACTTGAATGTTTCCCTCCATCTCACACGCACCTCGTATAATGATGACTAAGATAGCATAATGAAACCTTATTCCCATCTGAGGTTCGGAAGTGCTGTGTTGTAGACAACAACAATAAACAGCCTTTTGTAAAGAGCAATGGAGGATTTTCTGAAAGGGAGACCAAACAAAGCCTACTGAAATTCAGTGGGAGATGGATGACAAAGCCTACCTCTTCTTTGAAATTCTCCCCTGGCAGAAATAATTTTGTCTGGATTTTTGGCATGAAAACAAACACATCTATTCTTACACCTTCTTTGTAGTGCTGCCCTTTTCCAAATCATTTTGAAGTATATATGCACACACTGTCACACTAGGCAGTATCATGGCTTCCTAAACAATTCACCAAAAAGCCACTGCACATTCATAATTAAAAAAGGAAAAAGCAAATCTTGGCAGTGTAAGAAAATAAAAGGAGCAAATAAACCTTTAGGATTTAAACTAAACTCCTGTCATATCATCATTCTCTTCACAAAGAAATGCATTACCTGTTACTACTTCTGCTGTACGATAACTAAAATGAACATCACAAAAATGTGTGCAGGCTCCACTCAAGAGCTTACTTCTAAGCCACTACATCCTAATTTTACTTGCAGAAAATAAAGAAGCCCCAGGGAGTAGATGAAAGTTCAAGTCTCAGTAAACATCTCAGTATGGCAAAACGGACATTTAGTTTATTTGGGGGTTTATTTTAGGTCTGATTTTTGGTTTCATTCTTATTTTGCTACACAAACAGATTTTAAGGGTTTTCCATCAGAACTACTGTGGGAACTTCGTCAGAACTTTCCATCAGAACTTCAAAGCGGGGAGGGGGCTTCAAGAGACTTCTCAATAATTTATTTGCACTTTGCAACCATTACCTCTCAATGGGAGCAGAACTGCATCATCATCCAAAGGGCAGACTTAGGATTCCACGAAGTTTCTTCGGAGAAGAGAGTACAACAATAGCAAAGAAAGAGGAGAGGGTGACACTTGACTTTTAAATTAACAGTTTCAAATTAAAAACAAAGGAATTTAGATGGGAAAAGAAACAAAGGTCTGGTCTTTACCACAGGTTTGCCTTTGTACACATCTCACCTAATATATATATGATAGGACACGGATCTTGCTGGAACTGCAGATCACTATTTCAAAGACATCTAAAAGAAAAAGCATCTGGCTCCCCAAATGTGCATTGCTGTTTTGCCCAAACATGTGTTTTGGCAGATTCTTTTAGCCATTTCCTGATGAAGTTACTCTCAGGAGCCACCTCTCTGAGCCATGGTGATGGCTTGCAGGAGGAAATTAAGCAGCAGGATTATCAACATGAAAGGCATCAGAAGACAAAAAACAATCTCAGTGGGAAATGTATCGATTCGATCTTCTTATGGAAGTGCATAATATAGAACAGCCCAAATAATTTTGGCTATTAAAGGGTCACAGTAATGCATTGTGGGTATTGAATAACTGTTTGCATTACCCAGAAACACGATAAGAAAAAGAAGTATGAAGAGCAGAAAACATCAACACCGGAAAAGGGCAAGAAAAGCCTTCAGTGCTCCATTTACAATGCAACGATCACGGATCTTGTCAAATCACACCACTGTATTTTTGTATGGACTCCTCTGCATGGTTATTGCTGAAATGTGGGACAAAGAATATTCAATTGATATAGGCTATGTGACATTAAGCACTGAATAAAGGTTTCTTTTTTTTTTTTAATAAAGAAGAGATGGTCACCTTATTCAAGCAGCTGGGAGGGGTGAGATGGGGAGAGAAGAAAAAAAAACAAAACAACTTAAAAAATTAGTTACTAGCCAGCATCAAAAGGCTAAAAATGGTCAGGTTTGGATGTATTCCCTCCTGCTAAGTCAGCATTCAGCCTCCAAATGGTGTAAAACAGGAGAAAAGAAGTGAGTGGAGAAGGCTTCTCCTGGTCAGCTCTGCCCACTGCTTTCAGTGGGATAGGAGCCATACCTACAAGCCCAAGCTGGTGCTGAGCAGAAGCTCTAACTATGCTTCAAGGCATTTTTGATGTCCAAGTTCAATGCTAACAAGTGGAATTGACAAGGAGTAAAGTAAAGGAATAAGCATTTTAAAGCCTGCAAAATTCAAATTGAGTTATTTCAGGAGATATTTTATCACTAGGTGGCATTGCTCTAAATCTTTCAGTACCTCTCTTCTAAGCTCTTTACTGTATGAGTAATATTCTGACTGCTGATGAAACAGGTTTCTTTGAGACAATGCCAGCCACATTGCTCAGCATGCAACACTTGAACAAGTCTACCTGGTAAGAGATTTTATTCCAACTTTGGCCTCCACTCCTCTGTTTACTGCTATAGAAATAAACACAGTCCATAAAGCAGATGCTCAGTTACTCCAAGCCAAAGCCTCAGACTACTCAGAAGTGTTTAGAACCCAACTCCCGACCCTTCTGATGGCTTCCACCCTTGCCCAATTCACCTTCACAAATCTTTCCACCGGGGACAGCACGGTTGGTTAAGGCTCATGTTCGTGTGTTCTAAATCCTGTGTGTTGTATCTAAAGCTTATGACCCCGTGTGCAATGGTAATATAACCCAAAGAGGATTTAAAGCTTCAAGAAGGCAAAGTTTAGCCACGTCCAGAAATGCAAGCCTGAAATCCCCTAGCCTGTAACCACAGCAAAAAGACTGTTTATGCACTTCATAGTCACAAGTCACTGGGGAAGAAACACAGCCAGGCCTTGGAAAAGGGACTAGAGTCTAGAAGTCCTCACACTTAGCTGAGGACCGCAGGCACCAGCTAAGATATAATGATTCTTCCATATCTATGTTTTTAAGAGGTAACAAGGGAGGACATTCAGCCCCTCACTCAAAAAATCCCTGCATGTTTACTGTCTGAATAGTTACAGCCTCAGCACTCAGCTAGATTTTTTTCTTCCTTTCCAAGACAGACCCTTCAATAAAATGCACTCTATAGCCTGGATGGCACTGCCTGCTTTACTGATTTGACAAGCTGATTTGTATTTGCCTCTGTTTCAACAAATCAACTTCACTGAGTCAGCAGCAATGACCCTTCCCATTTTCCTGAACTCAGATCAACGCCAAGAGGTCAGAACAGCTCTGTGACCAGCAGGGCTCATGTTCAACAGATTTTATCCTAGGAATGAGATGATTTGTAATGGTGATGTCACTCAGTTTTAGTAGAAATCTAGGCCATTCCAGCTCCTTTTAAACCATTTCAGAGCAAAGACAGAGTGCTTTTCAGCAGAGGAAATCAAGTCAGTCAAAAAAATAGTTATTTTCACTTTGGAGCACTTACATGAAAGATTATGAGGAAATGCAAAACCACACTTGCTCCCTCCAGCAGCAACTGACTGGAGTCTACAGGGACTCTAACTTTTTGGCAGAGAAACAAGCTTTTCTTCCTCAAGAACAGACCATTCTTAGAGTCATTTATCCCCTGCCTTCCCCACCTGCCTGTTTAAGGTCTGGCATTTCTCCACTCAGGAAGCGATTCTGTTCCTTTCTGTAGCATCCCTTATGAGAGTCTCAACAGGGCTGAGCACTGAAACAAAAGGTCACCGGGAAATCAAAGCAGGAGTGGGCAGTGAGCGGGTGCTCAGGACAGCGGGAGAGAACAGCTTTGTGGCTATGGGCACGCGGGCACATTGCAGTTTTCTTGACCTCTGAGGATTTGGCTAAGATGTCAGATCTGAATTTATTTTAGGGGAAGCACAAATTAAAGTCAGGCAAGTACTACAATGGAGAATGCCTTCTGGAAAGATAGCATAACTTCATAGGAACTACTGACTCGTATCTAAAGGAAAATGTATCTTAACATCAGTATTTGCTGCAAAGGTTAAGGTGAAAGAGCATCTGAGATAGAAGTATGTTTTAGCTATCTTTCTGCTGATAGTTCATGGCAATTATTAGTTACCTAACATTTCTGACAAGAGCAGGGTCTCTCCTTAGTCAAGAATTTGATGAGCTGCACTGGGAATATTTGGAATAATGTGAACAATTCTGGTCACTCAGATTCAAGAAAGGTTGAAACTGCTGCAGGTATTAAAAAACCCAGTGAGGGCAGTCAAGGGGACAAAGAGTCAGCCCAAAGGCTGCAAAGTCCAGCTAGGGTTTTTCACCCAAACAAAGCAGCAGAAGAGAAGGCATAAAGCTGTTCTGAAAATCATGATTACAGAACCACAAAACACACATCTAGGGGAAAGCACGGACAAGGGACACTTAAGACCAGATGAAGTATTGTGAAGAGAACAAATGGGTATTAATAATCCACAGTGAGATGATTACACTGAAAAATGAAAGGTAAAACATTTAAAGAAAAGCATTAAAGGAGTGAGATCCTATAGCTGGGAAATAGGTATATACCTTGCTAAGCTTATGGAAAAGGCTGTGATGTGGTACATTCAACAATAATGGTCTGTATCTGCTCACCTGGTAGAACACTCCCAGTTCTTTGTACCAATGCTTCTTTTAAAAGAAAAGAAAATAGAAAGGCAGGGCTCATATAAGGCTGTTTGTCTGTTTGTTTGTTCAAAAAACACATTAAATAATCCACACAAGTTTCATTTTCCCTTGTGGATTTTCAAAAACCTTGTTAAGCTGTTTTTCCCCTATTACAATTAAAACATCTGCTGTGACTATGCAAAGGAGAAAGGCAAGAAGAGCTAAGACTGAGCATTTTATCAAAGGGTGACAGGTTTCCGAAAAATCTAAGAGCTTGGCAGCCAATGGATAAGTTACAAGCTGGTGATAGATAATAACCAAGTTCTGCAGGTTGAGCAAATGTCAAACACAATGACTGATTTGTTTATTTTTTAGACTACAATAATTCTCACAAGGCAGGGGCAGTGTCCAACACCATGCACTACCCCTTTGCTCCCAAGGCATGCTCTGAAGTACATATCCCTCTGGTAGAATAACACCTGTACCTTTTGTAATGAACTCTACCAGTTCTGACTACATTAGAGCAAGAATGAAAGGGGACAAAAATCCCCAAATATATGGTGAGTATGTCTTGATGTGACCTTTTCCACAAAACAGTCCAGGGGACTGAGTGCTCCTAGGTGAGGCCTGAATGCAAGTATGACTGCTCAGGTCCTTATTGTACCTTGAGGGCCTCACTGGGAAGGGATGGCAGTCTCAGAGCCTCCCTGAAGAGACTGAACTGCAGCTCCTCTTCTGAGCTGCCCTGCACGCAGCAACACTACCTGGATGAAATGGGGTAGTAGAAGAGACAGAGCCCAAACAGAACAGTGCAAGAAGCTGCTATAGGAAATAAAGCTGAGAGGGTGTGTCAATATGATGTACCTCTTTATCATGGCAAACCCCCTGCCTCCTGTCTGCTTTCTTCCATGTGACTTCCTCCTATGAGCTTGCATTTCTGGAACAGCTGCCAGTAGACTAAATGTTCATCTTCATATTTATTAATTCTAATATTTGACACAGTATCTTGCAAAGCACCTAAAACCAGCTCTAAATAATCAGCTAGTGCTGTCTCTGCACATCTGTAAGGGCTGGGGTTCAGCACCTTTTCAGCACAGTACCATTACAAAATGCCTTTAAGCCCCTGCAAACAAATCCAACTGGTAACCAGTTGTTGATTGATCATGTAGTTCCCTGGAGCCACAGTAAGGTTTAATCTGCCTAGTAGATTCACCACAAAACTTCCAGAGAGGTGGCTTGAATTATGTTTATTTTTTGTTCCATCATGAAAGTGTTGAGGTGTGAGATGCTTCCATCCCTTAAAATGAGCTGAATCACCTCACTCCAGGAAAAGGTAAGGTTCTATTATAGCCTCAGCAGACAACACAACTCCTACTGAGGTCAACTAAAATTTCACCAGTGCAACAGAGCAGAAAATACTGCAATTTTGTACTGTTTTTATTTGGTAGTAAAAATAATCTCTAAAGCAGACTGTGCCCTAAACTGTGCTTCCCCACAAACCTGATTCTCCAGCAGGACTATTTATGCAAACAGAATTTGGCACTGGCTGTTTTGGTGTAAAGGTGTAAATTTACTGCTCATAACATTCGGTTATTTCTCCAACACTTATTTGCTCCTGGCTTCCGAAAGTTGCCATAAAACAGAAAGAAACTACAGCTGTTTTGTGAAATGACAGAAAAGTGGCAGTCCTCCCAGCTGCAGAGCTGAGAAAAGATGATGGCTGTTAGATAGATTCTTTCCCACTATATTTTTACAGGAGGAAATCGGTGTGACTATGCACGATCCAAGGGCATTTCCTTTAAGATGACAGTTGAAAGCAGCTCTTGTTGGAAAACACACAGAAAAATCCTCAGGAGAACAGAGCTTCTCCTCTAATAGAAGCTCTCCCTATCTCACAAAACCACGTAAGAATCGGTTCCACAGACCTGATTGTTCTTGGGGTATCTACAACTGTCCACTTGGAAATACTGTGCTTCTCTTCCAAAAGTCATCCCTCTCTCATGCTGTTCTGTGACTAAGGGAACACAACCAAAACTCAAGTGTCAGTCCTAGGAAGTCTTTCATACAGTGTGGCTGTAGATTCTGATCTCTTAATACTTTGTGAATTTGTTTCTCAAGATTACAAGGATCTCCCAGCTCTAACTACTTCTGCCTGACACACTCTTTGCTGCTTGTGCTTGAAGAGCTTCTAGAATATGTTTCATAAGCAGCTGAAGATGCTGGTGACACAGTATTGCTTGGCTCTTCCTTGGGCTGAGATAGGAACAGTGAAGTTTTTATCTAAGGATGTAATAAAAGGAGGTGAAGGGTTTTTGAAATTTGGTTTGGTGTTTTAACATCAGAACTAACACAATGATAAAAAAAAATCCTGGAATGTGCCTTATTAAAAAATAAAAAATGTGAAGAGTTTTGTCTCAGCTACGAGTTCAAGTACTTCCAAGAATAAGGGTCCCAAACACACTAAGGTTCACATGCAGCCTTGCTTTCAAGAGGACCAAGGATGTTGGTGAAAGCAGAAATTCTCTCCGCATTCTGAGGTAGTTTTTATGAGCTAATATGGTCTAACCAATAACTTTCATTTAAAAAACAGAGCACATACTTCTGCAGAGATGAAACAGATGCACAAGTGGGCAGGCAAAGCCTTTTTACCTTGAAACACATTATGTTCTCATTTTAAGTGATCTTTCTGTCTAACAGTTTCCTTATTTGCTCTTCTCCCCTGGCACTTTTGAACAAAGAGCAGGCTTTTAAAACCACTCTGTGTCCTAATGCTAATCAACAAGAAAAGCAGCCATGGGCATGGGACAGGATGCTGACCAGAAATGCTGAAATCTGAGTTTAGGGTCCCAAAACAGAGACTAAATTTACTACTGATTTTGGCTCCAGGATTGCTAGCATTAGTCATTCCAAGTGCTACATTGCAATTAAATATGCAACTAACTCAGAGCTTTCAGAAACATGCCTCAGAAGAGATCCCCCGAGTAAGGAAAGAAGGCTGACTCCACAGCTCAAGGCACTGTCCAAAACATATGCCTGGGTGATACCTGAGACCACTGGTGGCTCCAGCAGAAAGAATTGGGCAAAGATAAAAAAAAAGCAAACAATTTTGGTAGCCTTTAATATTTGATGCCGTACGTTTTGAGTCCTTGCACACAGCAGGAGGTATTTGACATTTTCCTCTTTGGAGATTAGCACTTGCAGGTATTGATTTAAACTAGGATTTATACCAGGGCTGTCATTTTTACAAAAGGCACAATATGAGAGATTAGCAAGAAATTGCCAGGCACACCATCTTTAATCAGCTGCAAACTGTCTTCATGCTAAAACTGCAGGTTTGTCAGCAAAAGCAAAATTGACTAAGTGGGGTAGTAGAAAAAGAGCATTCAGCCCAACAGAATAAAAACAGCTACCATGAAAGGGTGCTGTATGAGAGCTTTTTATTTTTAATCTGGAACAGATTTACAGTTCATGTCACCTGTTTTCAAAAATTACCTGGTTTTGATTATAATTAAAGTTCCTTCTCAGACACAAAGCTGTCCCCCCGCCCTTTACAGGACATGGGTTCTACCTGAGCATGTCAGAAGCCTGAGAGGCCAACTTCTCATTACCCATGTCCCTTGCTGGATGAAGTCTCAAGTAATGGACTTTCCTTTTTCAACTCAGGAGTCTTCTTTATGGAAGTAAATAGTTTTAAAAACCACAATACATAAGGAAAAGAAACCCACTCGTCTCTGTGTAAGTGAGGCCTGAAGATGAATGTATCATTAAGAAGGATTGTACTTTGGCACAAATAGAAGTAAAAGCCTTGCTCCTTTCGATTTTCAGTAAGAGTTCAGCACCTACTTTTGTTCTCGGTGCAATTTGCCCAAGTGCCTTTCAACGCGCATTATTCCTCTAATCCATTCCGAAAATCCCATTTTTGCCTGCCTGGCAGTTATGGAAACACATGGTCCAGGCAGGTGTTTTTCAATTAAAGGACACAACACAAATTGCAAGGAAAAAAATGTTATATTTTCTGCCTCTCCTAGTTACCCAATTTCTAAATTAAAAGCAGGAAAATGGGTGCCTCTTTCACTGCTGAAGTTTTCCTGTTTAACCTGCAACATGGGATTTAAATTATTCTGTTCTAAAAGTTACAACATTTGTGCCTCCGAGTAAAATGGGTCAGAAGCCTGAGAGGCCAACTTCTGTCCCTTGCTGGATGCAGTCTCAAGTAATGGACTTTCCTTTTTCAAGTCAGGAGTCTTCTTTTGGAAGAAAATAGTTTAAAAAACCCCAAACTTACAAGAGTTATACCTTTATTGATAAGTTTTAAGCATGCATAGCCCTTAGTCAATGGTGCCCTAATATGATAGAGCTGTTTTATTAGGGTTAGGTTCAGCCAACAAGCAGAGCAGGTTTTGTTCACTTTCTACCTGGATGAGTTTAGCTAAAGTACAATGCTGGTTGTCACGAGGTACAATTAATTTCCCAAACAGTAAAAACTTTTGTTATCTTTCCTGTTGTGTCCACAACTGATGAAAATTTCACAACTGCCTTGTTAAGGGACAAGTGTGTTGAAGCAGCTCTGTATCATTTGTACTGGCTTTTCAGCTTGCGTTATCAGTTGAAGGATGGCTTGAAAGCACGTCTGCTATGAAAAGAAAGCTATGGAGCTAAAGAAGAGGGTGAGTTGTCGATGCTCTGCAGGGATCATTGTGGCTTTAGATACACCATCTCAACTGGTCCTGCTGTTGCATTTCTGCAGAGCATCTGAATGAACCCCAAAAGCCGTTCTTGAATTTCTGTGAGCGGCCAGCCTTGGATCTACATTTCCTCTCATTGTGTGGTGAAAGGTTACGGAGGCCAGGCTGTGGTTGGCTACTTCTGTCACCAGAGTTCAATATCAAGAGAAAAAAAGGGAAGGGCTGGAACAGAGACAATGAGCCTTAGTAGACTGCTTCAGAAGGAACTGGAGAGGTGTGGGGCAGTCACAGTTATCTGCCACCCCAAACAGCAATTATGCACATGGGAGCAATAGCGACCACTGTGATTTCCCAGGCCTCTGGCCTAATAATAAGTAGGGGGAACATTTTGCTCTTTATCTGCAGCCTACAGTTTGAGAAAACTGCTTTCCTCCTCTATACCTGGCCAGTGGGCAGTTCTCAAAGGAACAATGTTAAAATGCAGCACATCTCCATGGCCCGGAGGGGCCAATTTATGGTGGCTGAGAATCTGACCCAGATTATTTCTCTCATGTTTTTTTGCTACTCAACCTGTATTCAAAAAGTTTTGCTATCAGTGGTCTATCTTTTGAAATAGTAATATTATTCTGGCTTAGTGCCAAGGTCAGGCTAAGGGATGGCAAGACGTTAAGGCTGCAGGTAATCAGCTCAGCCACTTTCAACTGTCAATCACAGCTCTCTGAAAATATCCTGGCAATAATAAATGTTTTCAGATATGCTCATTGTAGATGCACTAAAAACAGTAGCCAGCAAATGTGAATCCTACCTCAGTCTATACAATGGGTCTAACAGAATTGCAACGATCTCATCAACCAGTCAGAATAAGAGTTTTAGTTCTTGCATAAACATCTATTTTTTAAGCAGGGAGACACAACCATCTCAGGGAGAACTCAAAAAAAAAATATTTTTTTTATGTTGAATAAAATATAACTCAATGTAATAAACTAAAAAAACTATTGCTGTGCCCAAGAAAAACAAAAAGTGTCCGGAAAAAATTGTTGTTTATTTTAGTAGAGCTGTACTTTTAGTTAGATCACATTTAAATTACTAGACTGGACTTTGAAAAGAGGATCATATATCAAGCCGTATAACCAACCACCCGTAGCTTTAATCTACAGAGGGCCTGAGGTTTCATTTTCTGCACAAAGAGATGGGTCAGCTCTAATTCTAATATTAAAGTAGTTTCAGTCCAGCTTTAGAAGAAAAATCCTGCGTTATCAAACCTCTCCCTGCAGCATATTTAATCTTTCCTTGATCTCTTCCTACTACTAAATAGTTTATGGGATTCACTGTGTCTCAGTCCATAGGAAGTTTGCTCATATTAGAAATATGCTAGGCCTTGTGATGAGGAGAGATCGATATAAATATGAAAAAAAGTGTTCATAGATTTTTTTTTTCCTCATAGACATTTATCAAATTAACAGTATCTGGTATGTTTTTATATTCTGACTTAAATCTAGGATTTCTTCTGTCACAGAAATCTAACTCAAATAGTATTTTGCAAAGAATTAACAACATCTGTGAGCTCCTTCAGCAAGTGTCTTTCTCCTGAAGGACTGTCTCCTTTCATAGGGTTGTTTTTGTCCATTTTGCTTTCCAAGTAAACAACCTCACCTGACACCTTATTCATCATCCAATCCACTAATGGTGGAGAATGCGAATGTGTTTGCACATTCTGACTGATGGAAAGAGTAACAGAAGACCACAGGCAAGAGTTTTTCAAGGCCCAAATGCTAGCAACATCATTAGCCCTTAGTGATTTACAGTAAGTTAGAAATTGTCCTTGCTTTTGCATTACCTGCTGACATAAAAGCTGCCTGACACCTGTGATCAGATGCACCACATTTTTACTCCCTTGACAGCAGCACTGATTTAGAATTAAAAATCAAAACCCTCAAGCCATGAAAATAAGAGTCTAACTAGGGAGCGAAGAAGCTGAACTCCAGTTTTGGTTACAGCTGGCCAGAAGTATTAAAAAAAAAAAAAAAAAAAAGTTCCTCACAAAATAAAAAGATCAATAAAGTTTGGTTTGGGGTTGTTGTGTCTGTCATCCACCCCCTATAAATACCAAGGGAAATCATTCCCTTGCAGCCTATAGGCCATGGAACAAGAAAGCAGAACCAAACAGTGTATTGAGCAACTACAGGAAACAACCAAAAGGATCCCAGGAAGAACTGCTCCATGGGGCTCACACAGTTTCCACTAACATGCAATTACTGTCACCAATGAACTCTCCCCAACCAGAAAACTTAAACAGGTTTTGATCCTTGGACTTGGGCCAAATCTTTTCTAGAATTGGCAGGTCTTTCCTGAAATGAGAAGTAGAAAGAGCTAGTCTCTACCCGAGTTTCCTTTCTTATACACATTCCTTCCAAGAGTGGATGACTGTACTTCAGTGTTTATGTTTCAATTACTGGTCTCCAACATCAGCTCTGCAAGCCCACTGCTATTTGATGAAAACATTCTTGTTTTCCTGTTGACATGCACAACAGCTTTTAGTTAATATGTCCCCAGACCAGAGAAGCCATCAATGAAATATTAATTTGTTGTGCTGCTTGAATTACAGTTCCTGGCTGGGCAAACTAAAAGGTCCTCTGTCACAGGAATAGGTTTGTTAGACCTAATTGCATGTATTATTCTTTCCAAATCATCAAAACATTTGAGGTCTCTGAGTAACTTCAAAACATCTGAATCAAGTATGAAAGGCTAACAAGAAAACCAAACCAAAAAGCCGAATGCTACCCCACACTGCCCTGTATGATTAAGGAGAATTAGAGAATGAGCAGAAAGGCCATAGAGTTAGTGACATTGGTATTGGGCAGAAATGAGCATCTAGGGAGCTGCTGAAGCTGCTAGCATTTGGGAATCTTGTGCAGTTTCCTCACCATGGAAGATCAAGTAATTAATTAAATAAACCTGCTTGCTTCAGTCAGCCCAAGAAAGGAGAGAGGGGATGAGCAGAAAGTCAGTCAGACCTGAAATTTATGACATCTGGGATATCCTGAGGGAGCTGATTCCCCCAGCAGGTCTTGAGGCAGAACACAGGGCTGGGATTAAGGACAGTGGGATTTTAGTCCTGCCTCTGTCTCCCTTCTGGCTGCATTGGCCAAAAAAGGGTCTCTTCAAACAAAATTGTGAGACCTTGAATGCGAAGGGCTGGGTTGACCTCCAAGTAGATTTTCCACTTAGGAAGTTTTTCCCCAAATAAGGCCTACCAAAAAAAAAAAAAAAACCACTTTCTATAAACTAGGATTTTTCATTTCTTCTTCAATACAGGCAGAAATGACTCAGCAAGATGAAGGAATGAAGAGAAGCAAAAGACTAGTTCCTCATGCTGTCTATTGAAGCAGGCCCAATGCAACCAGGCAGCAACCTGCAGTCCCTCAGATGAGTGCAAAACAGATTTAGAAACACTTCACCTCTCTTCTGAAGTTCCCCAAGGGGAACTAGAGCTCAGCACAAACCATTTTATTTAATAAAAACCTTTAGCCAGAAAATAGCACACTGTCCAAGCCCACACATCACGTAACATTGTCTCCTAGAACTAAGATCAACACATAGCTCAGTTTGCTTTATAGAGCCACTGGAAATCTCTCAGATTTCTTTAAATCTAAGAAATTAAAGATTTAACTTAAGACTTTTAAATCTTTATGAAAAGGCCTTTGTTACGCAGACGCCAGGTGAGATACATATTAGGTTATCGCACGCATCTGTACCCATGTAATTTCCATCTCCTTCTCTGATCTTATGTTTTTATTCTTGAGCCCTTCCATGCCAACCCCATTGCCATGCTTGACGTGCCCTATCAGCTTTTAATGTATCTCCTTTTACACCTTTTCACAAAACATACCTGGCTCATTTCCCGACACGACGCAAAATGCCAAGTCAATACATTTTAGGTGAAATACAGTGGCATGTTATTGCAGCTGGTTTCGTAGCTATTCATCAATCTATTAATAAAGATCTACTAAAGATACAGGCTGAAAAATATGCAAATGTGTATTAAACAGTTTAGTCAGATCATTAATAATCTTGCAAGATTAATATAAAACTGATTTACAGAATCAAAATCCATTCCCTCGCTTTCAACTCTAAGCCTGGATATACCAGGAGAGCAAGTCATACTAAATTTAAAGCTAATCTGATCTAGGTTTTGTTGTCACTCTCTAAGGGCAAAGAATTCTATGACATTTGGAAATGACAACTAGTTAACATACCATGCATTTTTCAGTAGCACCCATTTCAAAGTGCATTGCATGAAAGAGCTCTGCTTGTGATGGGTCTGGTTTGGGGTTTTTTCCTTTGAAAATGACTGTATAGTATAGTAAATAGCTATAGATATTTATGAACCTGAGTAGAAGTATGGTGCTATTTTGACAGGAAAACTCTCATTATAAAAACAGCCAACATAGGACCTCATAGCACTTTATCTTCAGAAGACAAACAGTTTTATGGATCAAATACCAGCAGCTGCATTATCAAATAACCTGAAGATTGTGCTGAATAAATAATAAAAAACAGATCTCTGTGTGAGATGCAGGAGATAGAAAGAAATTAGTCTTCGGTGCTCATCTTCAGAACATCAACTAATATACCTGACCAATGAAAATTCAAACTGAAGATCTTCTTATAGCTGCATGTAACAGACAGCACTTGTTTTATGAAATAGTATAAATGCACTCAAAAGAACCTTACTTTTTAGTTTCTAGAATCTGGTATTTAGCCAAAAATATTTTAAAAGTCTACCCAGATTTCACATTTCAGATATAGATTTATCTGCAGAGAGAAAAAGAAACAAATGACTGCAAATATACTGAAACTCAATAAAAATATGATACAATGTCCCCAACTGCATACATATTTAATAAGCAACACAGAAAACTCTTTTCAATGCATCCTTTACAAAAAGAGGCTTCAGTTTCTTGCCCTTCTATTCAGTTCTGTGAATATGATGAGTATTCAGTCTAAATTGCTGACCTCTGTAAAAGTTTTATGAACTGAAAAGCAGAAGATGAGTCTCAGAAGATGAATAACTGATTATCTTGAGATATCTTGAGATAATCAAGATACTTAACAGCAACCTTGCTTCTTTGTTCAGTGTGAACTCATCTATTCTGCCAATGGTTCATTTTAGCCCACTGGTAACTTGTTAGCCATCAATCCCGCTTAATTACTTCTAGCTAAAAACAAACAAAATGCTGATTTGCAATTAAACAAATTCATCTAACAAAGTTTCCATGAAATGAAATGTATTTATCCCTTTGTCTGCTAACTGAACCATTAGTGATGCTTTCTCCATAGACCGCATAAGACTTGAGCTATTATTCTAAGCAAATTAATTCAGGACAAAAATAGAAACAGCCATTAAAAGATAATGCTACTAGATAATTTTTGCTTCCAGTTCTGTCTACATATATAAGATCTTCATGATATTCCAATCAAGCTGAATTAAAATGCTTTCCAAGTATAATTTTGTGCTCTATAAGCTTGTTTCCAGCCATCCGGTGGTTGCTTCCACCATTGTGAGCACATAGTGCTTACCCTGGTGGGTTTGGGGAAGTATGATGTAATCAATCTGCCAGGCCTCCCCATACTTATACTTGGACCATCATCCCCCATACCACAAAGGTTTTCACCCTTTCGCTTGTTTGACTGTGGCACATGTTTCTCAGACGTGGATAACCTGCGCAATAGCGTCCAGAGTTAAATCCACCCCTCGGTCACGTGCCCGTCTGTATGTTGCATCTCTTCCTTGATGTCCTGAAGTATCGTAAGCCCACTGAGCTAAAAATAGTTCACCTTTATGTTCCCCGTCTAGGTCTGGAACACTTTAGCAGCCTGATCCACTTGCTCGTTGTTTTGGTGTTCCTCAGTAGCTCGACTTTTAGGTACGTG